>JASGXE010009292.1:0-12231 GCA_030068105.1 Sinentomon sp. SZTP_YWyxl
CCGCGCCTTCGGGACGAACTGAGCCCAGACCAGATGATGGTCGAGATGAGCGAGCTGAAGGTGGTGCTTTCGGTAAAGGTGCGATATCTGCTGGTGACACAAAGACTTGCGGCTTGGAGGGAGGCGCGGCCTTCTTTGTGGGTGGTGGTGGTGGAGAGAAGTGACCTGGAGGAGGGTCGTCGACGTCGCTCTCCACAGAGTCAGGTTCCAATGGGCCGTGACCGATTTCAGAGCCCTGCAAACCACTTGGGCCAGCTCCTTCATCTGACCTCCGCAAGCCAGGCGAATCTGCTCTTGTTGCGCCTTCGTTTGACTGTTCCATTTCTTCTTCAGCACGTTCCGTAGTGGAAGAAGGGAAGAACATCCAATCTGGAAACGGGGTCGTGTTTAGCGGCCACAGGCCTGTTGTTTCAAAGCCGCTAATGGCATTTCCAGCCGTTGCTGCCTTGCGATATGCGGCACAAAATAAACGGGAAATTTGGAACTGATTGACAATTCGGCCTGGGTTTTGCCGGAGCCACATCCTTAACTCTTCATTGTAAAAACGCATGAATGGACCGAACACGGCGACGTCTAAAGGCTGTAGCCGGTGTGTGCAATGTGGAGGGAAACACATTAGAATTATGCCGTTTGCACGACAAAATTCTATTGCCTCAATACTCTTGTGGCTGTTGTGTCCATCAACCAATAGAAGAGCTTTTTTATGATCGTTGCAGTTCACGAACTGTTTAAAGTGTTCTAGAAAGCGCAAAAACAGATCAGATTTCATGTAGCCGGTGTCGTTATTCAGTATTAACGAGTCCGGTGGTGCACCATCCTTAAGCTCGGGCTTCATTCTGATGCGAGAAAAAATAATTGTAGGCGGGATGTATGTTCCGGCTGCGTTCACACACAATGCAATTGTGGTTGTCTGCCCTTTCTCGGCACTGACCAGGCTGCCGACCTGTTTGCGCCCTTTCCGTGCCAAAACCCTTGTCTGTTTACTGGGAGTAGTTTGTATCCCACTTTCGTCCATATTGTAGATCATGCTTGCACTGTCAATGTTATTTTGTTCAAGCAAATCAGAATAAATGCGGAAAAACTTATCGACAGCTGGTTTGTTAAATCCACGGGCCCTTGCAGCCGACGTCGCCTCCGGAAGCCGTTCACTCAATTCGGGATATCGCTTCAGGAATCCGTTGAACCAATCTCGCCCTGCTCTTCCTTTGGCGTCATTGAATTGATGCGCACAGCCATTGCGCTGTGCGAGCTGGAATGCCATTGTGCAGACGTCTTTTCTCGTCAGGCCAAAAAATCTTGCCTCCATATCCAAGACGTAGTCTTTGAGCATATCTTCCAACTCCTTTGATAGTGAGCATGTAAACCTTCCAATGTGACCTGTGGTGTCGTCTTTAGCCTAAAATGGCAGGTAAAACAGAACAGGGGCCTATAGGTCGAACCACCAAAATGAAAATTAGGAAAAGAAAGGCAGCCCTAGTCAGACAAGACTGAGATGTAACAGTTTTGTTGCCACCCAGAAGAAATATTAATCTCATAGGCCTACAGGTAGGCCTAGATGGGCCTACCTTATAAAGAATTCTGTTTTGGAATTGGTAGGCTATTTCCTTTAGATGGTCCTTTTAGGCAAGGCACAACGTTGACCACTTCTGCCAGGCCCTTCCTTTTTCTTTCAACGAATGTTCACGTGAATTTAAATCTTTCTGCCAAGTCCTAGAGAGATAGGGGTTCCAATGCAAAACGCCTTTCCAATTTTTTGTGAAATGCTTGGAGTCTTAATAGGCCTATAGATAAAGGACGAATTGTTTGACTTCTTGGATTGTTGCCTACTTGGACTTCTTGCCTACTTGAGTTGTTGCCTACTTGGACTTCAAGACAAAGATTCAACGGAAACAGGAAGATAGGATTACCATTTGATTTATTTCAAAGCAACTTGGCTATCGACCGTTTTGTGGTCAGTCGAAAAAGGCACAATAAAAAGGCGCTACCTATTGGCTAAAGGACAATCGCCAAGGTACAACGAGCCAGTTGCAAGATTCCTGAAATGTTAAGAAACTCTTTAGTAAAGACTGAAAAGTCAGTAGGCCTATAGGCCTACCTAAATACGAGTAGGTAGGTATCTATACCCACCTGTTTGTTCAAGCCGCGTGCTCTTCTTTTCAGAGTGTTGGATGGTATGTTGTACTGACGTGCAACCCTTTTGACAGGATTCCCTTGCATAACTAAATCAATGGCCGCTCTCATATCATCGGCAGACCAACTTTGCCTTTTGGTTTTACGGATGTAATTTCGAACCATGATTTACAATCCAGAATAACAATCCAGAACAACTTAGGCCCTAGGTAGGCAACTCTTCTGATAGCCCCTAACAGTGATGAAAGTAGGCCAAATCCCTGTCGTTAAAAAAGAAAGTAATTTAGTAGATATCTTATGCACAAAAATAGGCTAGATAAAGTGGTCCTATGCGAATAAAAAACACCTACCCAGGCCCAGGCATGTCGGTGGCAAACAGGTTTTGGATAATAAAACAGGTACGGTGCCGACTTGCCCCCTGTGTGGGGCAAGTTGGCACCCGCCATTTTGAGGGTGCTATCTTGCCCCAAACTGACAATTTGTCAAAACTATGTCCAAACAGAAAAAACTTCGAACCGAGAATGTCAAACTGTCTTTGCCGAGTCGCACAAGACACTCGCTGTAACGCACAAACCAAACTTCATCAGAACCAATGTGAAATGTGCGGAAAAATCGCTGCACACTGAGGAGCTGAAATAACATCAACCATGTGCCAAAAACTCAAAGCACAAACTGAAGAAAAGTATGCGGCGCATCCTACTTTCCTCCCTGCCGAACTTGGACTCGCCCAACGCTGTCTCAATGTGCGTATTGGTGCCACTTGTTTGCATGTTTTGGGCCTCAAAACTGGCGAAGTGCCATCTTGCCCCAGGTGCTATCTTGCCCCCCCTTCCCCTATCTTTGTCTTCTTGTGTGAATTTTACTGCAGGGTAATGACATTGCCGTATTTTGATTCCTTTGTCGTCCTGTGTGAATTTTACCTCGTGGCACGTATTGATATTGCCGTATCGACTTAAATATGCCTTTAACCTTTGTCTTCCTTTGTGAACTTTACTTCGTGATATTGATTTTCCAGTATTCGAGTTAAACATCTTTGTCTTTGTTTGTGAAACATAATTTTGTCGTTCGTTATTTCGGCTGCAAGCGTTTTTGTTCTCGACCTTTATGCCACTGACGCCATTTCGCCGAACCAAAACAGACACTGTTCTCCTGGCAGAGTGCCACCATCAAAAATTCGTGGATTCAATTTTTTCCATTTGACCCTAAAGGTTGATTCCACCAGATTTGATCGAAAAAGTGGTGAAAAAAAATGAAAAGATATAAGATGGATGAAAAAAAGAGAAACGTAAAAAAGAAATGAAAGTTAAAAAAAACGAAAATACGAGTTAAAAAATAGACAGAATAGAATAGTGGACAACCTGAAATTGTGTTCATGGTGGTGTAGCAGCTTGGCGTGAGACCAGTGCAAAAACAATTGATGAAGCCCTTCAACTTGAGAAGTTCAAACAAGCAATAAGCAGATTCGATTAACGATGGAGGCAGGTGACTGGGGAGCATACTTGATTGTTCTATACGAATCGGGACACTTTTTCTATCTGACCCCGTGAAAAAGTCTAAGCCAAAATGTCCTTAGCCAAAAAACAGTGGGAAAACAGTCTGAACAGAGATTTTGGTTCGATTAAGTTTGGATGGGTTGCATGGATCAGGTTAGGGCAGGTTAGAATGATTATGTTAGGTTAGATTTGCTTCAATTTGATTCTTTTGTGCAGTAAGTTTTTTATTCTTTTGCTTCATTTTGCTAATCGAGATATGTTCCCATTCATACGGAATTACAAAATACGCCACCGCGGATGGGGGCATGCAACGGAGGAGATTGAGTTGCAAGCAACTTGAGAACAAAATTTTCACCATATCTGTCGTGAAACTATTTGGTGAAGCATTGCCTCGCAACTCTGAAGGAAGTTCACACAAATAATGCAAATTTGTCTCCGAACTCGGATGTTACAGTAACATAATTAAGAATGATTTACATCCAAACTCGAAAGTTACGGCTCACACATAAATTACAAAGGTTTGCCACCTATTTGGAACTCGGAAATTACAGCTCATAAATAAATGACAAGGATTTTCCTCCCATTCGTAACTCAGAAGTTACAGTTTGGACATAAATGACAATGATTGGCCTCCTACACTCAACTCAGGTTCAAGGATAAATGACAATTATTTGCCCCCGCCCGATCGTAACTCGGAAGACACAGCTCACACATAAATGACAAACATTTGCCTCGCAAGTCGAAGTCATGGCAAATATTTTCCTGGCATCTCGAAGTCAATTCGCATGCAGCTGGTGAAGATTCACCTCGTAACTCAACTCGAAATCAACTAGCACAACAAATGGCGAAGATTTGCCGCACTACTTGGAAAATACAACTCACACATTTATGACAAAGATTTCCCTTGCAAATCGAAGTTAGTACTCGTGTCTAAGATCAATGACAACGCAAGTTGTTCCACAATGTGAGGTGAGCCAGCTACAAAGAGCATCATTTCTATCCGTCAAAACAGTTTTTCGACATTTTTGTGATTGTATCTGAACTGCACCAGCAAGGAATGCAGCGCCCAAATGCAAAATCAGTTTTGAATCGAATTGAATTGAATTGAATTGAATTGAATTGAATTGAATTGAATTGAATTGAAATTCTGTATTTTTGGAGTTTCCTCCTCTTAATATTTTACATGAAGTGCTGACATTTGCAGTAAAATGCAACAAAATACACATCAGAAGAAAAAAATAAATTGATAGAATAACAGCGTTTTAGTAATGATGTCGGGCAAAAAGAACATATACACGCAGTGATATATTCTTGAGCCAACAATTGCCTCAAGAAAGCAATAAACTGAAGCTATGCACACCACCTCTCCGATAACAATATCGCTCAGATATGATACCCGGTGGAATGAGCAGGTCCAAAGAAGGATGAAATTTCCGGCATTGCCATTCATCATAAAAAATCACGAAGTCTGCCCCGTAGGAGAGGTATGCTCAAAGGCTGTTCAAAAACCCTGCTTGGAAGGGCGTTCCACTCCGGGATAGCTCTACCTGAGAACGAGAACTTGCCAATGTCTTTCTTGAAAGTTTGAGATCGGAGTTTGTAAACGTGATCTCGATGCGAGTAGAATGTTGGCATCCTCAGGAATTCAAGAAATTTTCCCCGAATAGAAAAGAATGGAAATTATTGATGAAAAAAAGAGAGATGCGGATAGAAAAAGAAAAATCAGTTTTGATTCTGTCCATGTTAAAGTGCTGCCTACTTTGATTTATAGTCGAAATATTTTTACTTTTGTTACTCACGTGCATCTTTTGCACCCACTTTCAAAGTCTCACTGAACTGCTGTCTGACTTTTTGTGGTCGAAAGAGAAAAAGGCACTCGTCTTTAAACCTCGGAATAAATGATGGAAGTTTTCTTGGGTGCGCATTTTCTGACCACACTATCTTTTTGTCAATTAACCTATTGACGTAGTTTGCGAAACCCACTCACGTTTATCCACGGTTATGGAATGCAAGTCATGAAGAAAGCTATGCAGGCAACGAGAACGACGAAAACGCCAAGCAGAAATGCAGTGACAAAAATTACCTTCGTTTCATGTAAATTATCAATGTCTTTTGTTCCATGTGCATTCAGTGAGTTGCTGCCATTTTTTATCCTGCTGCCAACAACAGAGCAGTGAAGAATCCGAGATGAGCAGTTTGCCTCAATGCCTCATTACGAAGTGCAAAAAAGACTGCTCTGGACAATCGGTATCATCTTCTTTTGTTTCTGTGAACAACCAAATATTCGTCTGATTACAGCTAAAAGTGATATCGAAGTGTTTTTGACAATCATTGCCAATTATTACGAATATTTAGGGACTGTAGATATTCAAGATAAATCAGTGCTAAACTGGTTTAGTGTTGTGAACAGTCAGACCTAAAAAGTCCTGAAATTTAAGTGCTGTGAAGATTCAAGTCTTGCAATTTTAGTTCTCTGGAGATTCAAGATTAATCAGAGCTAAACTGGCCTGGTGTTGTTGTTGTGGACAATATCAGACTTAAAACGTTGTGCAATTTGAGTGCTCTGGTGATTCAAGATGAATCAGAGAAAAACTGGTTTAGTGTTATGGACAATCAGGCAATTTGAACGCTGCGGGGATTCAAGATTTATCAGAGCTAAACTGGTCTAGTGTTGTGGACAATGAGACATAACAATTCTTGCAATTTGAGTGCTCTGCAAATTCATGATTAATCAGAGCGAAACTGGTTTATTGTTGAGGACATCAGACCCAAAAAAGTTTTGCAATTCAAGTTCTCTGGAGATTCCAGATTAATCAGAGCATAGGTTTAGGGTTGTGAACTATCAGACCTAACAATTCTTGCAATTTCAGTGCTGTGGAGATACAAGATTAATCAGAGTTAAAATGGTTTGGTGTTGTGGACAATCAGACCTAAAAATTCTTGCAATTTAAGTGTTGATTGATTGATTGATCAAGTGTTTTATTGACGGAGTTTCCTCCTCTCAATAATCAACATGTGTAAACAATGCATGTACATTCAGCAGTAATGGCACACGCAAGTGTAGTCATGTCAAAACATATGACAAAACATAACACACATTGAAGGAAATAAATAGAAAATCGAATACGGATGCGGGATTCGTAGTCTACAGTGACAATGAACAACTGATTGTCCGTGCATCCTAGTGTCAAGAATAAGGCACTGACAGAATAACAAAAACAAGTCAAGCTTGAGGGAACTGCTGCTCGAGACGTTTTTGTATACGGTATCCAGGCTTACCGCGTCATGAAAGATTTCAGCAGGTAAGGAATTCCACTCAGATATGGTCCTACCCAGGAATGAGAATTTCCCCACATCTTTGCGGAATGTCCACAAACGCGGCTTAAAATCGCGGTCATTACGAGAGCGGTATGTCGGTGGGTCAAAAAGAGAACGTGTTGCGGCGGTTCAAGATAAATCAGCTAAACCAGTTTAGTGTTATGGAAAATCAGACCAAAAGTCTGGCAATTCGTGTGGAGATTCAATATCAAACAGAGCTAAACGGGTTTAGTGTTGTGGACAATAAGACCTAAAAAGTCTGGCAATTCGTGTGGGGATTCAATATCAAACAGAGCTAAACAGGTTTAGTGTTGTGGACAACAAGACCTAAAAGTCTGGCAATTCGTGTGGAGTTTCAATATCAAACTGAGCTAAACAGGTTTAGTGTTGTGCACAATAAGACCTAAAAAGCCTGGCAATTCGTGTGGGGATTCAATATCAAACAGAGCTAAACAGGTTTAGTGTTGTGGACAACAAGACCTAAAAGTCTGGCAATTCGTGTGGAGATTCAATATCAAACAGAGCTAAACAGGTTTAGTGTTGTGGACAATAAGACCTAAAAAGTCTGGCAATTCGTGTGGAGATTCAATATCAAACAGAGCTGAACAGTTTTAGTGTTGTGGACAATAAGACCTAAAAAGTCTGGCAATTCGTGTGGAGATTCAATATCAAACAGAGCTAAACAGTTTTAGTGTTGTGGACAACAAGACCTAAAAAGTCTGGCAATTCGTGTGGAGATTCAATATCAAACAGAGCTAAACAGTTTTAGTGTTGTGGACAATAAGACCTGAAAAGTCTGGCAATTCGTGTGGAGATTCAATGTCAAACTGAGCTAAACAGGTTTAGTGTTGTGGACAATAAGACCTAAAAAGCCTGGCAATTCGTGTGGAGATTCAATGTCAAACAGAGCTAAACAAGTTTAGTGTTGTGAACACTAAGACCTAAAAAGTCTGGCAATTCGTGTGGAGTTTCAATATCAAACTGAGCTAAACAGTTTTAGTGTTGTGGACAAAGTCTGGAAATTCGTGTGGAGATTCAATGTCAAACAGGGCTAAACAGGTTCAGTGTTGTGAACAATAAGACCTAAAAAGTCTGGCAATTCGTGTGGAGATTCAATATGTATGTATGTATGTATGTATGTATGTATGTATGCATGAATGAATGTATGTATGTATGTATGTATGTATGTATGTATGTATGTATGTATGTATGTATGTATGTATGTACGAGGGGCATTCAATATGTTTCAGGCTTTGCATGGAAATTTTTATTTCATGACGTTTTCCTCTCATGATATGAAAATTTGGCTTATTCTAAGATGCTGATGTGAATTTCAGATTCATCTGATGCAAATTTTTCTAATTATCGCCGTTTGCAATGAACACACCCGAAGCAGCCAAAATGAAAAATTTGCTCAAATGAGAAAGTGGCTTTTTTCAGAGGAACACAAAATTCAATAATCTGGCTCATTGTACCCAAGTTCCGACTTCAGAATTGCATAAATGATAATTCTGTCATCTTCATTTATGCAATTCTGAAGTCGGAACTTGGGTAAAATGAGCCAGATTATTGAATTTTGTGTTCCGCTGAAAAAAAGCCACTTTCTTATTTGAGCAAATTTTTCATTTTGGCCGCTTCGGGTGTGTTCATTGCAAACGGCAATAATTTGAAAACTTTGCGTCGGATTAATCTGAAATTCACATCAGCATCTTAGAATAAGCCAAATTTTCATATCATGAGAGGAAAACGTCATGAAATTAAAATTTCCATGCAAAGCCTGAAACATATTGAATGCCCCTCGTATGTATGTATTTTGTTTAGATTTGCAACAAAATGCAAATATCAGTTTCAGCATGATGTGACAAGACAGCACATGAACAACATCAAACCACATTTTGAGGGCAACATTTGAAAAAATAACGTGGAGAACAAAATACAGTACTGATACACTGATGACTGATATAGGCTATGAAATCAAGAAAGAAAAAGAAAAAGATATTGATTAAATGAATTGACCCATGCCTTGTCCAAACGACTTGCGATGATGAAACAAAAAGATCAATTCAAATTAGGAAATGAATTATCACGTTCAAGGTATCGAAAATATGTTCAAGCATGATTTTCAAAGTTTGCAAGGATATGTGAATCCTTGGGGAGGGAATTCCACTCCCGAAGTGTTCGCGGAAAAAAGGAATTGTAATGATCATTGCACTTTATTATCGGTATTGTGTATATGACAGCATGCGACCTACTACCAGAGAAAGTGCTGGCTCGTATTTCATCAGGAAGAGACATGAGTAACGAACCTTTGACCGATTTTTTTTAATGTGAAAAGCCGTCTTTCCGTTCTTCTTTGAGAAAGAGTTGGAAGCCCCAGCTCAAGGAGCATCTTCGATACACTGGAGGTGAATCCATAGTCATTCATGATGAAACGAGCTGCACTTCTCTGAACTCTTTCGAGTGCGTTGACATGACATGCAAGGAAGGGATCCCAGGCACAGCAAGCATATTCAAGAATTGGGAGAACAGATGATTTGTGAGTCATTAATTTGATATTTTTTGTGCATGAGCCAAGTTGCGGCGGACTACACCCATAGCAGAATTGGCCTTTTTAACAACAAGGTTTATGTGCTCACTCCAGTTTAGAGTGCTTGTTTGCGTAACCCCAAGGTATCTGAAAGAGGGCACATTGCATATCGGTGCTCCTTTAAGCAAATAAATTCTTTGAGGTATATTACTTCCGAGTCTAAGTGACCTTTGGAATGTAACTGTAGCACATTTGTCCACATTAATCTTCATTTTCCAGTTGACACACCAGTTTTCAATGGTAACACTTCCATATACCTGTCTACCGCCGCATCCGCCGCTTCCGCCGCATCCGCCGCATCATTAACGCCGCATCCGCCGCATCATTATTTTGGCCACGATTCAACGCCGCATCCGCCGCATCAAATCATGGATACCCAACGTCGAAACGCGTTTTATTTTTTTTGGGGTTGCCGAAGTATCGCTTTGCTATGCTCAGCCAGCCAACCAGCGATGGATGGGACATCGAGGATTTCGATCATGAGCTTCGAACACCCACTGTAAAATCACTGTAAACATCCTTGTTTTTGATCATTTTTTCTTATTTTAACGCTCCTGATCAACAAAGTGAGCTGTTACTCAAAATTTTCTGTTGAAAGGCCAGGTTGACCTGCGAGAAAGTGCAAGTGAATGTTTACCATTTCATTTGGCACTAAATAATCGCTCCATTCCATGGCCGTTTAGCCCCAAATCACTTCTTGAACTTTGTGAAAGTTCTCCAGATTTGAAGAATAATTCGGTTCCATTCGGCATTTCACGGCCTTTGTGGAATATTTTTCAACAGAACTGGTAGAAGAAGTCCCAAAGTTATTAGGGGAATCATTGCCCTTTAAATGGCCATAGAAAACGTTGAAATCGGCTCCGCCATTTAAGTTTTACAATCAAAATTGCGCCTACCGAAAAGGTTTTCCATCAACTTGTATTGCGCACTTTTTCTGTTCCGCACCCAAAGGGCAGATCTACCCACAATGATATTTGCTTCAGACCCCTGCGGCTCTCTCAGTTTCCATCGACTGGCGCGGAGATATCAGTCGCTGAATGCATTGAGTAATCACGCAGACCTGGCATACCCAAGTTGCATCTGACAAGGACTGTATATGGTTTCTCATAAAATGTGTCTGATTTCTCAATTTTGGTAGTTCCATGAAGACTTCCGTCAGCCATATATATTTGTCTCTTACTTCAAGAATAAGACGGGTAAAACAGTCAATTTTCTCGGGTTGTGTCCGTGCGCCACAAATATTCGCACAGCCTTTGACCAAAGTTGTAGGCATAATGCAAAATGATGCGGGTTGCAAGTCTTCCAAATTTCAACACCCAGTTCTGCTGGAAGTATGTCAGGGAAAAACCTTTTTGAACCACCTTCCTATGTCACACAAGCGGAGCAAATTACAGTTAGAAGTCCAATTTGCGCCGCCAACAATAAATTGATGCTCACATTAAAAAATTAGAGAAAGAGCAAAGAAAAAAATAACAAAAGAAAAAAATGATTCTTATTGGACAAAAAAGGAATCAGAAAGAAAAAAACAACAAAACGAAAAACGCGTTTCGACGTTGCGTATCCCTGCTTTGATGCGGCGGATGCGGCGTTGAATCGTGGCCAAAATAATCATGCGGCGGATGCGGCGTTAATGATGCGGCGGATGCGGCGGAAGCGGCGGATGCGGCGGTAGACAGGTATATGGAAGCGTTACCTTTTCAATTTCCACTAGGTCAGCCTGCAAATTGGCCCGGGATTCTGGACTAAGGTACGGGCAATATATAACGAAGTCGTGAGCAAACAATCAGGCAACCATTTCAAATCATTCAAAATATCATAAAAAAAAGCAGGACAGTGGCGTGCGGTCAGGGCAGGCAAGGCAGGGGCTGCCTGCCCAAGAAAAATTTCATGAATTGTGCATTTTTGTGTGGACTGAGCCATCTCCGAGAAAGGCACACTCTGATTTGCCTGCTGATGGTGTCTGCTGAACGATGCCTCAACTGGGAACTCCCTTCTTTCCCGATCCCAACAACCACAGAGGTTGCCCACCCCACCCTCTTTCTCGCTGGTCTTCCGGACGCAAGCGAATCCACTGCTCCGTTGGCGCATGAGGCGCAAGAGGCAAAGAATGGTTCTGCCTGCTTTGAGGGATCTGTGGGGATGCGATGAAGCCCATGCCGCTCCATCCCGTCAGGTGAAATCACCCACTGCAAGTTGAGCAGTAGGTACTCCTTGCCGAGTGGGCACTTTGAAATCTGCCTCCAGCTGCATCTCTGCGGAGAGCAAGCGTGAAGATTCGTGTTGTTCCGTTGTCTCCTGCTGATCACAGCCCGCTGATCACAGCCCTCTGCTGTGATGACATTGCGCAGCCTGCGATGAATGCAAACCTCCCTTCGCCAGAGGCATGCTGTCTGCCGCAATTTTTGAATGTCAAGTGCGGCCAAAAATGTTGATTTTGCGGGAATGGGAAACAGAGAAGGGAAATGTTGGATTTGGCTGGTGAAGCATCAGATTCTGGTATGTGGGCAACAATTCGTGAAATGTGGTCCCAATTGAATAAGCTTTTGAAGCCGGTGCCGCAATTTGTGAAGCCAATGAATTTCAATAAACTTGTGTTTTTGTTGAAGACACTCAAATGGGACATTTTAGCATCTGTCGCTGAAAATATCGATTTTTCGGGGCTTGATTTAGAAGGGACATTTCGCAAGTGCAAATGTTCAACAA
>JASGXE010009311.1:0-15469 GCA_030068105.1 Sinentomon sp. SZTP_YWyxl
AGTGAATGGATGAGTGGAAGAGCTAGTAGTTTTCTTCGTTGCATGTGCGTTGTCCAACTCTCTTGTTCACTGATGCCATCTGCACGTGATCTTCCGAAACGGTGATGTTTCCACTTCACTTTTGTGTCAACAGAATGCGCCACGTGAAACCAGGAGTTGGTTGGGTTTGGAGGAGAGGCTGATTTGAGACGCATCATCCTTTTGCTTCTCAATAAAATGTTATGATATGGTTTACCGAAAATAAACTAGTGAAACCAAACGAGAGGCCTGCACCATCTGCATGACCTTTCATTGTGAAAACTTTTCACAAGATGCTTTTCATCAGTTATGTAGGCTTATTTCCAAAAGGAATTGTACCCATGACATCAGGATATTTAAAGGCTACAAATACAAATTACCTGCCTATTTTAAAGACTAAATGTGATTTTGAAGAAATAGAAATTTTTTGTTGTTGAATAAATTAGCTAAATTTCACCAGAATCTGCATTTTCATGCTGGGAGTGAGGAAGAGATGAAATGACCTTCCAACCTGAATGGGAACTGGAATCCTTGGAAAGAGTGTTGAAAACCAGTCCAATTTTGTCAGGAAGTGGCGAGTCATATCACCTATGGTCATGACGTATCCACCTCCAGCTTTGCAATCAACTTCCTGAAATGAGAAAAAAGAGACTCTCTGAGAAAGGAAGAACCAACTGCCATGCGTTTTCAACTTTGCAAACCGGGACTGCATCTGTGATTGCCAAGGCCCAAGTTCCAGAAGTCTTCAGTAATCACCAGGTAGCCGTTAGCAAGTACAAGAAAGTACTGGATACCCATTTCTCTCAACTGAGCTACTGGATTCCCATTTCCCAGTTTGATAAATCGGGCTTGCTTTTAACACACCATTTTGTATCAATTTAAATGTGACAACAAAATTGGTGACCTAATTTTTCATCCGAGCATGGTCCCATGGGCATAATTTACGAAAGAGGTATCTATCACTTGCGAGTTGATAAAAAACAACACGAGCTTTTTTCACGATTTTCATCTTGCCATCCACATCACAAGCATGTTGCCAATGGCCGAAACAAGGTTTTGCGAGCAAACATGGCAAGAGAAGTTTCATGAACTCAGACGACAAGAGAGGCCAGTGAGGTTTTTATGACCGAAAACACAGCAAGAGATGTTTTATGAACCAACACAGCAAGGGAGGTTTGACGAATCAACACGACAAAAGAGGTTTTATGAACGAACACGGCAAGAGAAGATTTTGCAAATCAACATGGCGAATTTGAAATTGCAGTGATCCAGATGGCAAAATGAATTTGTAGTTTTGGGAGCCTAAAAAACAACAAAATATAGGCCCATAGATAATATAAGAATGAATTGCATGGAAAGAATGTTTTGACATGAAACAAAAATCTTGGTCAGAAAATCATCATCAATTTTAGATGTTGGAAAAAGAGAAGCACTCTGGGGTTGCTAGCTGGGGCTTCCACAATAAAAAAACGTCATCATTGGGGATGGAAACTTTCTGCAATCTTAAAGAAGTGACACAAATTATAATGATCTAATCAGTTAAGCTATTCAATTGTACTTGCAAGTACTCGATCCCACTAAATTGCAAGAGCAAGGCAGTGAAGAAGGCGGAGTTTGGTTTGAAAACAACGAACGACTTGTGCCACTCCGAAGGCAGGTCGGCTGGATCAGATAGATTCCTCTGACAATATTTGATGATTGGCACCCTCCTCCTGCATAGGAGAAGCAATGCAAAATTAAATTAACAACGAACAACCCTTTAGGAGATTGACCGCGGAAGCTATTGAATGACATTGCCGAACCCTTTGACGAGACTGTCAGGGATGGCCGACTTTGTCTATAGTCCAATCACCCAAAACAGTGACAACACAGCAATGTGAATAACAATGGGGCAATCACAATATGTCTCCGTGATGCTGACACAGCTTTTGTATTGGATTGTATTGGTCTGTCACCAACATCGGTTGACATTTTTATCAGGGGCGGTTTCAGCGATATTTGGGGGGGTGTAAACCAGAGATTTTCCGACTACTAAACGCACGATTTTCGGGATTTTCCGACGTCCCGACGAAGCGTTGCGCGAAGAGCAACGCCGGGAGTGGGGTTCGGGGAGGGGGTGTCCCCCTCCCCTAAGGGGAAATATTTTTTGAAAAAATGGAACCTCAAGAGGTGCTCAAAATGCGCAATTTTGGAAAAAACTTGCATAGCTTTTTGTTGCAAGCACCATCTGCACGCCCCTATTGAATTGACTTTACTCATAGGTAGAGCCCACGGAATTTCGTTTTTATTTTTTGTCAATTTCATTTTGAAGGTTCAAAATTTCGTTTTTTAGTGTTGAAATAAAAGTGAAATTTCGTTTTTTCTCGTTTTTGGCCTTTTGTTGGAGATTGATCCCGGGGGTTTGTATGGTGTTGAACTGCGGTTTGCCGAATATAGGTCCAATGGAAATGGAAAACTGGCAGGACTTTCTCTTGAATAGGCCTTCTAAATGAAATAGAGAAGCATTGCAAATTTGCATTGAGAATTAAAATAAAACTTGTTACGATTGTCTGGGTTTGTGCTGTGTAGCTAAATCCATCATTTCATCATTTTGTCTGCATGGCATTTTGTAGCCTTCTCTTCTCAGGCCGCAAAATTATTTTTTTTATAGTGGCTGGTTTCCCCCCTCATTTCCATTCATAATAGAAGCTGAATGAAATCTGTCCTGAATTAATATCGCATATGGGTGACTGCAGATGGAATACGAAGGCTGAAGGCATTTGGAAATTTTTAATCTGAGTTCACTTTTCATTTTTATCAAACAATTTTGTTCTGCTTCTAACTTAGTGGAATCATCTGGCTTTGAGTCTGAGAAAAGCTAAGAGTGCATCCTGGGAGACAAAAATATTACATTTGCAACAGACAAAAACTGATGTGATGTATTTCTCTGGTCTCTTTGTGGACATGACTGAGAGAAAAAATTGCACTAAGTCAATGGTAGGTACTTTGCTAATAATGACATGGAAAGGGGTTTATGTGGAAAAAAGACAAAATTCGTGGAATTTCGTTCTTAAACGTGAATTTCGTGCTAATGATTCAATTTCGTTTTTTGTCGTTTTATAAATTTGGTGTCATCTGACTTCACAGAGGCACAATCGGTGAAGAAATATTGAAAAAAGTGGAAAAATCGGAATTCGTTTTTTTCGTGCTTATTCCCTTTTCGCGAAATTTCGAGGGCTCTACTCATAGGACTGATACCTATCTATCCATGACTTTACATTGCATTCGATAGAGCATTTGATTGACAAAAATTGGCAAATTGAGGGCATCATGGGGATAATTAGAATTCAACAAAGGGTATATTTACGGGTAATGATGAGGAGGCAAGGGCAACAATCCCCCCAGAAAATAGCCCTCGACGTCAAGGTAGCCGACCTAATGAAAATGGAAATTTCCAGCGAAACGAAGTTGGTACAAATTTTTTTCTCGACAGTACTTTACGGTACAAAATTAGTACAAAATTGGCAATTGCTGTTAAAGTCAATTTCGCTGCCGGAAACTTAGGTCGGCCAACTTAACACATGTGCCCAGACGTCCGAGTATCAGAAATCAAAACTTGCAAAAAAAGCGAGCAGGGCATCGGCCGTGGCAATGGTGCGACTGGTTGGCCGACTGCCCCGAAAATATTGGGGGGTGTCACACCCCCCCCCCAAAACCGCCCCTGATTTTTATAATCTGCCTATTGACACTTCTTTACCCAATTGCATTGGCTTATGTGGGAACACCATCAGGGTGATTCTTGAAGATGGAGTAAAATTGATAGGATGTGTTCTTTATGCTCGTAAGAATCAAACTTGTCATGACAAAACATGCTCCAACCCCCCATTTCAGAGATAGGGCCCCCAAATTCAGCCTTTACTTGTCTGTGGGGATTGATTTTCGGAGATCTCCTCTGATTTCAGGTTCTTTGAAATCACTTGCAACAGCATTCAGATTTTTGCAGGGTTGTTTGGCCCTTTTGGAGAAACGTTTCAGCCCAAACAGATTTGTTCCAAGCCCCCAGCAAGGTTTCAGGTCCATAGCGGCATGACCCAAAAAGTGATCTTGCAAAAAGATGAGGAATTGAAATTTTGCACGCATCTTCTCTCTAAAAAGTACCAATGTCAATAGGTAGGTACTTATGTGAGGTGTTCCTCACACAGACACAAACAAAATATAATGAGATTATTTTGGCCAAGCAGAATTGCAATATTCTGAACGTTCGGGTGGAGTGTCTAACGATCTTTAGGTTTTCGCAACGAAACAGCACATTTTCGTATTTTCACCACAATGTGGGACATGATTCGCTCTGACTGGTGCTACGGGACACCATTTCGAACAGACTACAGAGCAATTTCAGATTGGTCAATCACTGCATTTTACGTTTTCAGTTTTGCTCTCATCCAAACATGTGATATTGTGCCACTGAAAAATTTCCAAGAAGAGGTCCAGAAAAATGTGAAGCAAGGAACTCCCAAAACTACCAAGTGGCCCTGCTGACAAAATATACAGGCTGAAAGCATATCACATTTGAAGTAACGAGCAGAGAAGAATCCATGTGCCTCTCAGTCTGAATCTACATGCCATACAAATTCACATTTTTGATTCTGTCACACACATTGCAAAAATGTTTTTCTATGCATTCTTCAGGATAGTAATGCTTGAATCTTCAAATGGAATACGCGGTCGTCGGTCAACCTACTCCAAGGAATGCCTTAATAATTTATTAAAATGGTGAAAAATCTAGGTCAATTCCTTTTACTTGGCCCCGAACTTGGTCCTTCCAGTGCACTCTCGTTTCTGAGCAGAAGTATGCCAACATGGAACTGCAGATGAAGAAACTTCTAACAAGCACTGCACACTCAGTTTGGTTCCTGGATGCATGGAGGGAACCACTCATGAGCACGACAACCCTTGGGTGCGCTGCAAAGCAAAGATTTTATAGAGTTTTTGTTGCACTCACCCCTTATTTTCCAATGCCTTTGAACTTGTGAATAGGTATGCGAAGTACAAATAAAAACGAAGACTGTTTGCCCGCTGAGGACCAAAGAAGATGCAGTCACAAAAGTGTAACAGCAGCTCACAATTCTGCATAAGAATGGTTTCTACGCAAAAATGGTAATCGTTCGGTAAAAAAAAATAGAAAAAGGACAATCTTACATGTCAATGTGGTGACATACCTACCTCATCATCTTCCAAGTACGGTTCGAACCATTCCCATAAATCGGCTGGTGGCTGAGTGTACCTTGAATTATATTTCAGAGAAATAGAGAAAGTTAGAAAAATGGATACAGAACCAAAAAGCTGCGAAGTGTAGCTCTGCGAAACAGGCAAAGTACCGATGTAGGTACCTACCTACCAATGCAGGCCTACTTCGAAAGGAAATTGTCGACAATTTGCCTGCTAAAAATTTAAAAAATGCCTGGGGATAAGTGAAAAAATAAATAAATTCAAAAAGAAAAAAAAAGGAGCAGAAAAGAATGAAAAAGAAGCAGGAAACTGAAAAAAAATAAGTTGGCCGCCGTTGCAGGGCTTTTAACCAATGTTTTCCAAAGCTTATCACGGGGAAACTGGGGTATCAGACCAGGATACCCAGGTATTCTGGTCTGGTATTCCGCAAAAAAGTTTTGAGAAAAACTCCTGAACGGTGACCGATTTAGCAGAAGTGACAGCAGTTACATCTTTCCGCCATACGTCTGTCTGTTGATCAGAGAAGCAGATTTAAAAATTAGGAAAGCCACATCAAATGAAGAGTTCATCCACTGCCCACATCATTTTCAGAGTTCATCCACTGCCCATATCATTTTCAATCAGATTAGATTCTTGGCAGCCTCAAAATTGCAAATGAAACTGCGGTAAAAAAGCACGAAAGAAGCAGTGATGGGTACTGACATTTCGCCAGACCGCGAAATAATGAAATTCATGTCACAGTGTTTTCGGTCATTTTCACAAACCTATTTCAGCAAACAACGACAGCATTTTCTCTCATTGCATTTTTCATTTCATCAGTTGGGACCGATGAATTTAAGGAAGCGAAATATCCTGCAATTTTTCGGCCTTCATGTTGACGAGTTTGGTTTTCGAATTCAGATAAGAAGCAGTAGAGGTAGATAGAATAATTCTAGGAGATTTTGGAGATCCTGTGAAACTTTTTGGAGATATGTACCTACAACAAAATTTTTGAAGTTTCACAAATTTGTTTGTCCTACTAGGCCTAAATGAACAAAAAAGTGATATACTTGCTGCATTATTTGCCAATTTAACAACATGAATCAATTGAAATAAGAAATTTGATTCAAGCATGTAAAAATTATTCAATGTAGATGGAAGTACGATTACATACAATAAGCAATGAGACCGGATCGCTATTTCTGGCATTTCAAAATCTGCTTCTCTGGCTCGGTGCAAATAAGCTCTACCACGCAGCAAAAAGCTCAGTGCAACTGTGGCACTGAAATGCTGGTGTTGAGCGTTATTTGGCTAAAATCATAATGACATTATTTCAATTGAGTTTGCCTGGCCTATTCGCTGGATAATAGGGCCCTCCATTTTCTGTCACATTCCAAAATCCAAGAAAGAGCTTTGTGGGATGCATTTCCAAAGCGACAATAATGTCACCGATGCTGAAATTTACGAAATTTTTAAAATTTAAAAACGCCTGAAGGGCCCGTAACGTTGTTTACAAAGTGTATAGAAATTAGAAAAGACCACGATGAAATCAGAAATGGTTAGAATACTTTTCCTTAATTTCATGTAGCCATTGGAAAAAACTTTCCCGTACATCCTTCGAGTACCTAGACCTCACTGCAAATATAATAAAAACAGACTTATAGGGAGGTACCTAATTACGATGAACGATTACCTCGAGAAGTCAAGATGTCACAAATAAAAACTAATTTATAGACACCCAAGTCCACCACCCAAAGTCAGGTAGGTATGATCATCTCGGCTGAAGGCCAAATTGTCCTGGGGAAAGAGCAAGGTAATGCCCACAGACAATTTTGCAGACATGGGTGTTGGTACAGTACCTATTCTTGTCCATCAGAAACACCCACTGGCCACTGCATTCTTCTGCTGCCCTTCCTTACAATCTTGCGAAAAAGTACTCAGCCTAATGCTGCTTTTGATTATTTCCAGCCTACTTTGGGCACTGCCTTTGCATTTTTGTACTATTAGGTACATATCCTTAAATGGTATGTCTAGAATTCACTGTGTGAAAAAAGACCAATGACGAATCAACATGTCTTACCTACCTGATGTACATGAACCCCAGCCCACGAAGGTATCCAGAGTCGGTATGATTTATGAGACCGTTCACCTGCTTTCTGGTCAATTTTAAAGTGGATAATTTGTACAATAAACAAAATGCAGTCGACACAATTCCACCAGCCCCAACACCTCGGACCTAAAAAATGAGAGAAAAAACAAAGTGACACAATTGTAAAAGAAATTGCAAAATTTCTAGCCTGAAAATAATTCTGTTTTTCACCATTTGCACCAGGCAGTTGGTCTACAACCACAAAAACCATCTACCGGGGGGTCCCCAATCCACTGAGCCCTGGAATGATGCCCCCTCCATACAAAAATATGGTTCAGGCAGGCCAACTATTTCATACTCCGGAAATATACCAAACGATACCGATCATCTGTTGTAAAATGTCCTGCTTGATGTGAAAGTTCAAAGGTTTCACCCATGAGCACCACTCCTGGGGCACTTGTCACTTCCCAGAAGTGGTATCTGCCAGTTTTTGATCATAATTACAGCTGGTAATGGATTTTTATTCTGCAAAATTAGAAATGTGATCTTACCTTTCCCAGGCTCAGCAATTTTTTTTATTTATTTATTGCAGGTGTCGTATCTAACTGGAAATCTCATACACAAAAACACAATGATCCCTTTCATACCCAAGACACAAGCTTGAGAATGTACTGTTATATAGGTACCTACCTACCTACCTACCATAAGATGGGTGGGTGGTTAAGCCCCGAGTTTGAGTGAGTACCTACAGAAAACATCTTGTAGGTAGGTGCCCACAGAAAAATTCACTGTCGGACTTTAGCATTCAAAAAGGGCTAAATATCGATGAAGATAGAGCATTCAGAGAGGCCGGTGCTGTTGATTTTTGGGATATCTTAGTCAGACTGATCTTGATTTGAATGCAAAACGAAAATAAACAAAACAAAATAATGAAGTCAAAAAGCTTGTTTATGGAGAAGGAAAAAAGCAAGCCTGCAACATGCAAGCAAGTTAATAAAGCAGACATGGGATAGGCTACTAACACCGCCACACATTCCAGTTTGGCCTGCTGTCTTTCGGCTGCCTTTCTCCCAAGGCTCCAAATGAGTGACTTTGTAATAGATTTCATCAATGACTTCATGGTATGTCTTCAGCTCATAGAGATTTACTAGGTAGGTACAAAATGTAAAAAAATACAGAAATTACCTACACAAAGCTTGCACATGCATAACACAAACAACAGACAAAACAATATGAGTCAAAGAATAATGACCCATGACGAAGGAATTCACATATTCCAATGTCTATGAGAGAACCAGTAGGTCAATTATTAGCACTGCTTTGAATGTGAAAATGCCGATTTATTTCCAAGCCATTGGGCGATAAAATTCAGGTTTAAAGTTCAAAGACCGAATAGAAAGTATCAAAGGCCGAAACAAATATTTTAACCCTGAGCCAATTTTCAATGCCAACATTTTATACATTTTAATTAGGTACACTAGGCCAGAGAAATGTGTACAAGATCCTTCAATCTTACCTTTAAAGTATTGTGATGATTGAATATTTGTCAGGATCAATGGATTTAAATTCATTGTCCGATCATTTCCCCAAAATGGCAACACATTTCCCTTCTTCTCCTTTGTCTGGGCTGGTTGAACTTCATCATTTGCTTCCTCGTCGTAATAGTCATCCATAATGATGCACAAAAGGCTTCCACTTGGAAATAGGACCACAACCAAAGAAATCTTGAATGGCATGCAGTCCAAAGAAAACCAATTTATTGTCAGAACTTCCTGTTAGACCCAGATTCCTAGGTACCTACCTACCTATTGTACGGTGTTCAAGGTTGGCATATCAGAATTTCAAGGTTAGCTTTGTACTTACCTTTTGGTGCCAGTTTGGTAAAAGTTATTCAGGGTAGAATACTTGAATTTCCTGTCATATAGGCCTAAATTGACATTGTGCCACATTGTTGGTTGCTGCTTGCTGACCAAGATAAGAAAACAGGGCCCTTTGACAAATTCAGACCGTCTCACTTCCTGTGGGTGCAATGAAATGCAGCAATTTCCTAAGTACCTACCTAAATCTGGCAAGCTCGTATTGAAAACTTTAGTTGATCGGATTGAAAACTTTTTTTTATTTGCTCGGATAGTTGCTGGATTGAACAAGCTCGGATTGAAAACTTTAGTTGTCATTTGCTGTGGTTGGCACAATGCGACTTTTCTCGAGGCACTTTCCCAAAACCTCACTTGTGTAATGATTCTCTTGAGTAGGGGTGTGCGATTCCATGTCGATTTCAAAAAACTCGATTCCGATTCCAAGATATTTCGATTCTGATTCCGGGGCTAACTCGATTCTTATTCCGGAAATCGATTCCAATTCCTGGTGAATCAAGCTCGATTCCGATTCCAGAGAATCGCACACCTTTAAGTACACCTAAAGGTGTGCTATCCACCAATGTGGAATGGGATTGAAACAAAACAGCAATTGATGCCACAAAACAGCAATCGCACACCCAGGAGGTGTGTTTTGAGACACCTAACAAAAAAAAAACTGGATATTTCGATTCCGATTCTGATTCCAGGGCCGATTCCAAATCTTGATTCCGACTCCGGGACTATCTCGATTCCGATTCCTGAAATCGGAGCTTGATTCCGATTCTGCACATCCCTACTATTGAGTCTTCCTCTGTTTTGTACCTACCTAGGTACTTTTTAGGTGCCAGATTGGTAAAGGTTATTAAGGGCAGAATACTTGAATTTCCTGTCATTCAAAATGATATCGTGCCACATTGTTAGTTGCTGCTTCTGACCAAAATAAGAAAACTTTGGCAAATTCATTCGAATTTGAGGGATAAAAGTGTTCCAAGTTGAGAAGTGGTCCAATTCCGGCTTCCTGCTACCAACATATTTTCAATGATTGTGTGATTTTTTCGTTGTAACATGGTTTCGACCTGCGAGAAAGTTGTGGAGGAAGCTTTCAGCTTTCCAAAAGCACCAAAATCATTGAATTTGAGAACCATTTCACTATTTTCTGACAAGAGAAAACGGATTTCCAGGGAGACACGGCATCTTCCCCGCTCAAAAACAAAACAATGCTGCCATGTGTTTTCTCTGGTCATAAAATTGTCAAATGGTGTTCAAATGCAAAGATTTTGGTGTTTTTGGAAAGTGGAAGGCTTCCTCTACAACTTTCTCGAAGGTCGAAACCATGTTACAACGGAAAAATAGCACAATCATTGAAAATGCGTGGCCACCAATTGACGACCAAAAGACCACCAATTGGATCACATCTTAACTTGATCACTTTTAACCCTCAAATTCTTTTGGAGCTTTAGCAGAGAAAAATTCAGGATTGTTGTACACTTCAATGCAATGAGTTTTGCCAGGGATGTCGTAGAAATGATATTTTCCGGAGGCCTTCTCTTTAAACACCTGCTTTGCCTTGATCAGATAAGATAAAGTTCGAATCATAGGTACGAAGCCAACAGTCATACCTACGAAGGCCGGCAAATGAGTTTTGCAAGTTGGCCCCAAAAATTGAAACGGAACTATTTACATTGAGTGCTCTTCTAAAAATCAAGAAATGCGTTCTTTCGGAACATTCTTACAAATTTTCAGCCATCTTGTGTGTGTATCTGGAAAACTATGGTCATACGAAAGGAGTTACTTTTGTCATCTGAATTAGCTGATTTTGAGAAGTGTTTGACCCGAAGAAATTGCATCCCTGCCACGCTCTTTCGAATTTTCGGAAAAGGTCAAAAGTGGCGCGTTGCATGCTCACTAGAGGCCTGCAACCGCGGGTTGGTACCCACGGGTACCCGTGGGTACCCGCAGGTATGGGTAAGCTTTTAAGGATCACGGGTGGGTATGGACGGGTACGGAGCAATCCTGTGCGGGTGCGGGTTGGGTACGGGTAAGGACTCACGGGTACGGGTTGGGTATGGGTGTTGGAGTGGAGGGAAGAACAGGCTTGGGTAAATGGGTAAAAAATTTTCTGGGGGACAAAAAAATTGAGCCGGGACACCCGAAAAAAAAAAATCAAAAAAACAAAAAAAAAAAAAAACGCTTCGAACACAAACATTTTTGTGAGAGAGAGAAGCCAATTTCGATTCAACTTTCGTTCGATTTGAGTTTCGATCGATCGAAGGCGCCTTTTTTTGCAGAAATGTCACAACATTTTCCGTTTTCAAAACTGCTCGACACTTTGTGTTGAATTTCGCTTTCGGTACCATCAGCGGCAGAAATTGGTGAGGCCAGTCGTCGCCTGTTGATGAAAATGTGCGGTCATTAAAAGGTTCCTTTATTTTGTGAACTTTGCCCGATGCGCGCGGAACGGCCGTTGGCTCAAGCAACACAATTCCCACCCCCATTTTTCCGCCTGATTTCATAACCGCGCATCACAAACAAACCTCATTGTCATTTTCATTGGTTCAATTTACGGAATTGTCAGAGCTCCGCCACAGTCTGCAATAAAATTGAAATAAAGCTGCGCAGAGATATGAAAGTCATTTTTTGGCGACTGTTCACGAGTCTCGGCCGACGGCCCGCATCAGTTGCATTAGAATCTTCTTTTCCTGCAACTATTCTCATACTCTTATACCGTCCCCCGAATCTGCCTTTGGAAAGTTTTTCAACTATACTATTTACAATGTTGGGGGCCACAGGCAGTAAAAGCCATTGGACGTGGTAAACCCCGG
The DNA here is from genome assembly GCA_030068105.1 of Sinentomon sp. SZTP_YWyxl. Lineage (NCBI taxonomy): Eukaryota > Metazoa > Arthropoda > Protura > Sinentomata > Sinentomidae > Sinentomon > Sinentomon sp. SZTP_YWyxl. The sequence goes on from JASGXE010009311.1 coordinate 11,973, forward strand.
TCAGACATGCATCATTTTTTTGCCTCGGCAATTACCACAACAATCAAGTCGTCGTGTTCTTTCACCGAGGCAGCATGTATCTTTTTGTGTTGATAAGACGCCGTCGCGATCGGCAGTAAAAAAGAAAACATGGTTTCAAGTGCAAACCATCGGTGCAGATAAATTGCGGTTCAGTTTTAGAAACCCATGGTGGGTATTGTCAAGAAATGTGGCCAGAAAAATAAAAATAAAAGAACAACACGAACCAGGTCAGGCGACGTGAAGATTCCAGCATGGCATAGTTCAGATGGTGACAGTTTGAGAGCAGGCTCGGTTGAATAGATAACACAACAACAAGTAATCAATTTGGTCACAAATTTATCAATTTCGGTAGGTACCTCAATTTTTAGTGCATGAAAACATGGAAAAAAGAAGGAAAAGGCACAATTAGCATAATATCTCCAAGGAAACGAAATGGGGGCATGATCCAAGTAACCTATATAGGCCTACCTACAACCTAGTACCTACCTACTAGGGCGATAAACTGAGTTTTGGCTTTATGGCAGATAAAAAACTGGCCTCTGATAGGTTTAGCATGTCATGAGAAATTCCAAGTTTGTTCCAGAGAAACACGTAGTTGTTTAGGAAAGAAAACCTAGAGACATTTTTGGAAAGGGAAGGTGGGATAAATGAAACGAGGTCACTGGCCCTCGTCGACCCTGTGTTTTTGACCAGGGTGCAACAGCATCCTGCCCATCCTCCCTCACCACGGACACATTTTCGAAAAATTGAAACACCCCTGAGCTTTCTCCTCTTAGCAAGGGATTCCCAGCCCAGCTCTTCCCTGAGCAATGTCACACTGGAGTGAAAGGAGAAGTCCCCAGAAACAAACCTCACTGCCCTGCGCTGGACAGCTTCAAGTGCATCAATGTGGCACTGAAGATGAGGATCCCAGGTCGTTGTTGAATATTCCAAGATGGAGCGAACCAATGAGAAGTAGAGTATTTCCTTTACCTTTCTGGAGGCGTGGGAATAGTGTCGGATAAGAAATTTTAGTTGATTTGATGCCCGTTTTACCATCTGACTTAATGAGGTCCCCAGTTCAGGGCAGGATTGAAATGAATGCCAAGGTATTTGATATTGCTGGGGCGAGACAACACAGAGGGACCAATGAAATAATCTGAGATGGAAGGATGTGTAGATGATTTGTTACCCGCCAAGAGACATGCTTTTGTCCCCTGTAACTGGGTCCACAATTGATCTGGTTTTTCATTGCCCTAAATCCGATCTGTTATCTGTGGAACCAGTTGCTGGACTCAGTGATCACTTTATGATACATGCTGTATTTCAGGTTGACTGTGCTTCTCCACCCTTGCTGCCACCAGAATCGACCTATGGGAGAACCAGGTACAACTTTAATCGTTATGATAAGGTATCAGTGGACAGGTTTCTTAACTTCGCCCTTCTTGATTTTGGAAGTGCTGACTGCAGCTTGAGTGATCTCTGGGTTGAATTCAAAATGCTTTGCAGTTTTGTTATTGAAAAATTTATCCCAAAAAAGAAAGCCATTAGGTGTGGTGGAATTTCCTTTCCAGAATGGTTTACTCCTAATTTAAGATCAAAATATCTGTGTCTGCAAAAAATGTTCAAGGACTGTTCGTTTCGTCCATGTCTTCTTCATAAATATGTTTATGCACTGAGAGCGTATTATTGTGAGCTGCACGCAATGGAAAGAAGATTTATAAGTGGTTCAGCAGTGAATGATGTCATCTCAACAAAGCAGTTCTGGAGATTTCATCACAGCAAAACCTCTGTAACTCCTGTGGTCATTGCTAAATGTGACGACATGGGCAATAATTTATCTGTGTCCTTTGCCCTGAAGGTAAAGGAGCACATGAGTGTGTCCTCGTCAGTTGGCTCAGTTAGCGATCCACCTCGGAATAATTTTTGAGGGATGCTGATGTGCTGACAGAGACTTTTTTGCACAACACAATTAAATCTTGTAAGAACTCCATGTTTGATTTAATTGATTGTGTCCCTATGATATTCATCAAGAACCATGGTGATATCTTGGAGAAGTTTCTTCTGGTTTTATTCTCTGTCTCACTAGCAACCAATTGCATTCCATCAGACTGGAAGCTCAGTATTGTAAAGCCCCTACCAAAAAATGGTATTATGATGTCCATTGATAGTTTTCGACCTATCAGTCTGATAAGTGCATCTGCTAAATTAATGGAAAAAATTGTCGCTGGTTATTTATATCGTCTTTTTTTTCTGCTTTTCTCAATTTTTATTCTCAATCCATCAGAGGTATCAAACATTCCAATTTTCCAAATATGTTCACAATTTTGTTCACAAATTCACAATGTTCACAATGTGCACTCCAAAATGTTGCAAAATTTGCCAAAATATCATAACACCTTCGAAAAGTACCAAGCTAGACAGGTTTGTAAATTACTTTTTTTTTCGTTTGGGTGTATTTTATTCAAATGTCACATTATTTTGAAATCGATATTCTTGGCAAATTTCACAAAATTGTTTCAAGTGCAACAGCAATTCTCTCAGTGGTAAAATAAAAAATGTTGGAGGCCAAAGATGTTTCCATACCAAACTTACAAGTGTAGCACTCCATCGATATGCAGCACATTCCCAGCCATGAGCAGAGGTTGAGAGCCAGCCGGCAGGATTGTATCATTGTTAGGTGTATGATGATTGGTAATGGTGGTCTCAAAGCATGTGCCAGCACAGGATTTCAGAAATGTTTCAGAAATGTCACGGCACAGAAATACAGGATCCATATTGAATGAGCGTAAAAGTTAAATGCCCTAGAAGAAATGGCCGTGACGTGTTGCATGGAGCACCACAGCCATAAGTTTGGGAAAGAAAAAAGAAAATAGTGTGAGTAATTTTGATGCAAAATTCAAAACATATATCGCCAAATTCAAGGGGGAAGAGGTTAGTCGTTGTTGTGACTTGTGTGGGACGTGCCCACCCACAGAGAGAGAAAAAAAAAAGTCTACTTACAGGGAAGCGCAAAATGGCTTCCATATAAAAGACAAAGAAAAATTCTGTGTGAGGGAGGGGAAAACAGATAGCCATCAGAATTCTGGGCTACTTTCAATGTGTCTATCAATCTAGGTAGGTATCATCTACGTGCCTACCTGACTTGATTCCTGCTGAAAATGTCAAACAAATCTGTTGATTTTGAACAAAAGATTCCTAGAGGAGCATGAGAGGCAACACAATTTAAATTAGAGGGTTTGGGGACTGGAAGTCAAAAAACAACTGTTCTTGAAGTAATAACTGTTTTAAATTTCTCTTGAAGTGAGCCATAGATCGGCATGTACGTAGATTAAGTGGAAGAGTGTTCCAGATACGAAAACCAAGGGTTTGAAGAGATGTTCGCCCATGAGCAGAATGAAAAGGCAGTATGGGCAATGAGTTGTCCACTGAGGACCTAAGTACACGGCCTGCTGCTGGATGTGGCTTGCACCCCCAGGAAGCATCTGTCGTCCCCC
>JASGXE010009312.1:0-12725 GCA_030068105.1 Sinentomon sp. SZTP_YWyxl
GTTTGCGAAGATAGCCTAATCAGTGTCATCGACTACCGGCAGAAATCAACGCTCGTTACGGGAACTTACACCAAAGCACGACCGCTTCTCTAAGAAGTCGGGATATGGGCCTAGAGATGTTCTGTTGTGTTCTGTTTATTGCGCACAGCACAAGGAGGCTCACATTGCAGCATAAAGCTTGCTCTTTGCAAGCTAGAACGCATTCTTCATTTCAATGTGTTATTCTCATAAAGGCATAGCGCGATGCTAATTTCTAACTTCCAAACAAATCCCCAGAATTTCGACCAATCGGATGCGACCAAAATCGTAATGACGCAATTATTATAGATAAAAACAGTTTCGGAGGTGCACGTGGTGGTGGTTCGAATCCTAGCTGGGGTAAAAATTTTAGATTTTTGTTTTTTAAAATACCGAAATGTTTTTGACACCAGTGGCAGATGTTCACACCAGGAAGAGGAAAGGTTGGAGAAGGTTAGGTTAGGTTTTGGGTTGGATTAGCTTTAGATGTCGTAAACGCGGTTTTAATTTGGGTAAGCACCTGATTGGTCGAAATTCTGGCAATTTGTTTGTTGAGACATTCGCTAGCGCGATAGGCAGAGTTTTGATCGGTTTGAGCGCAGTTTTGCAAAAACAACCGCAAAACGATATGCCCACCGACGTTGCACCCACAGAAACAATACTGACTCCCATGGGAGTCAGTATTGTTTCTGTGGGTGCGATGCCTCTTTTGCATTGTTGAGATGCTGTTGCTGGCACAAGAAACAGCTGCGTTGAGTCTCCACAGACGCAATCTGTGAACAATAATAATCATAGCGCTCTTCCCATTCATTCGGTCGAACGAAGTCGAAAGCTTTCACATCTGTCAGTTTTTTGTGTCCATCATATTTTTATTATCTCTTCGAGGGTCCATTTTTATTCGCAGTAAATTAGTCGAAATGAACTTATTTTTTGTTGTTGGTTGGTTGTGTGAAACAAAATAAATAAAATAAAAAGCACTTTTTAAACGTTTTGACAACTTTATACAAATGTTTTCTTTTGTTGTCGAATCGATGACGAAATATCGAAAGTTGAAAAATTGCAAAATTCAATATTCATTTTCAATATTCGCAACGGTGCAATGTGTGGTTCAAGATCGGTAAACCCGTTCACCGATCTTGGTGTGGTTGATCGTGAAGAAGAGGATTTGGTCGCCATAAGCTGAATTAAAAAATTCCATACAGGTTTAAAACAGGCAAGTGATACCATTTGCCGGGCTTAGTGCGTGAGGGATCAACATTTGTTCGATAATTTTTGTTGGTGATTTCAGCAGCCATGGAATAACCATTCAATTCAATTGCCATGGAATAACCATTTTTCCAAAGAGGAACGACAGGCATAGAACTGGCCTGCCATCAGAGTCAGGGCAACCCTAACGCGGCGCCCCAGCCATTCCTCGACGACCTTCACTTCCCCGCCTCTCATCCTGAAAATATAGCTGTTGACACATAAAATTGTGTGTTCTTCTTTTTGAAACCTAACGCGCAGTTCACTGAAATACTCGTAATGCTTTTGAAAAGGGCCACAAATTCAAAAATATCTGAGCCGCTATCTGGCAAACGTGAATCAAAATTTTGACTGCCGTGTTTCTTGACTCCATTTTTGCCCCAGAGGGTTTCAAAGAAATTGGTTAAATGAAGATGATTGAAACTTGAGCAAAATTTTCTTCTCCAACAAAATAAAAGCCTTGTTCGCCTATACAGGGTGTAACATCCAAGTCACTAAAAAACCATGCCAGGCGATTCTACATGTTGTACGAATCGAAGTTGTCCTGTGACAAAATTTGCTCCGACCCCCCATTTCCGAGATGGGCCCTCGAAGTACCAAAAATGCACTTTTGCGGGGACCTCTGGGGTTGATTGTGGTGTCTGTACACTCCCAAAAATTTGTGAGTGGGTTCTTCTCAGCAATCTCTATCGAAAAGATTCAGTGTATAAATGTTCTCCGATACCCCATTTTCCAGATATGGGCTCCCCAAAAATCGCCAAGTTGAAGGGTCGGAAATTCCAAGTAGGCCATTTTTCATCTTTGTCTCATTTCAGTGTTTAGGGTTCCAAGCAGCTGAGATGTGTTTGCCTAGCATCATCATGGATGGCTACAATTTACCGATGCCGATTGACTGGAAAAAGTGGAGACAAATGGGTAGTTATCCACCCAGAGGCGAGCACCTAAAATTGTTGATTTCCTGGATTTTAGTGGTATTGCATGGGGAGCAGAACTACCCATTTGTGTCCACTTTTTTCTGAAAATCGGCATCAGGACAATGGAGCAGTCCATGGTCATCCAGGGATAGCACATTTCAGCTTCTTGGCACCCAAAACACTGAAAAGAGATAAAGCTGAAAAATGGCCTTCTTGGAACTTCCGTCCCTGCAAATTGGCAATTTTTGGGGAGCCCATATCTGGAAAATGGGGCATCGGAGCACATTTGTCCACTGAATCTTTTCGATAGAGATTGCTGAGGAGAACCCACTCACAAATTTTGGGGACTGTACAGACACCACAATCAACCCCAGAGTTCTCCGAAAAAGTGCATTTTGGGTACTTTGGGGGCCCATATCTCGGAAATGGGGGGTCGGAGCAAATTTTGTCACTGAACAACTTCGATTCGTACAAGCATGTCGAATCGCCTGGCATGGTTTTTAGAAACTAAGATGTTACAGCCTGTATGTTCAAAAACGGAGAATTTACCTCACCTTGAGTATGCGTCCATCGTTTGGGATCCATTCCTTGTCTCTTATATAGATGCGGTTGAAAAGGTACAACGACCTGCAGCCAGATTCATTTCTAGAATCTGCAGCCAGATTCATTTCTAGAATTTATCTGATCCTGGGCTCACTCTTCTCAGAACTCGCAGAAATGAAAAAAATCTTGCATGTCTTGTTAAAATCACAAACTATTAAACATAAGATCCCTCCACTTTTCACTGAAATCTTTTAAAAACCGAAGAGCTACTCAGGATTTTAAAAATCGCACACCGCCAATCAAGTCGAACGTTTTCTTGAATTCATTCTCCCCTGAGATCCCTAAAAGATTGGAATGCTTTTTTCCCAGAGATTCCCCATTACTTCGAGCAATCATCCACGACGCAGGTGCATGAGCACCTGTCACCTCTAATCCTTAAAAGACCCATGGATTTCCAATGAAAATTCGCGACGTTCCCGTTATTGATCTTTTTCAGTCTTTGTGTAGGTAGGTGTCATCCTGTAGTTCTTCTAAGACAAATTTCACTTAATTATTGCTGTGTTTAATTGATGGTTTAAATGTTGACAAAATCTACTTTTTTGACAAATTTGAACATAGATCAGCAAAGAAAATCAAAATAAACAAGTACCGAAATAAACAAACAAATAAACAAACAAATAAACAAACAAATTGTCGCTGGACATGCATTGATGTTGGTCGCCCTGCACTTGACGAAGAACACGGACTTCGAATGGCGCATGAGTTTTATGGGACAACCATCTGCTGCTCCACTGCGTGCGTTATTCTTCGGTTTTCTTCATTATTTTCTTTTTTATTTTCTCCTCAAGTCGCTCTGCTCTGCTTTCGAAATTTCTCCTTGGTTTGCCAATTAATTGTTCGCAGCGTACAAACAACGGGAGAGGGGGGAGAGAGAGGAGCAGATAGCCTATTGTTGAAAAAGGGTTCACGTGTGTGGGACTGCAGAAGAAAGGAGAAAAGCGGTGCAGAATGTTCTGCAATTTTGCAGCATTTTGCGAGATTCTCGGAGACTGAAGACTCCATTGACTTCGTCAAGAGGATGTAACACAAACGAAAGTACCTATTACGTGCTTCTTGCCGAAATAAAAAAAGTACAAAAAAAACGGGGAAATGGAAAAAACAAAGAAAGCAATGGAAACGGACCTCAATCTTAACGGGCCACAATATTGGCCATCTTCACGTGCGTTCTTTCGGAGTTTAGTTTTAGTTGCAATTTCAGTCCTGAATTGGGCAAACCGCCATTTACGAAGCTAATTCAACAGCCCATTCGGAGTGCTGAAAACGAGGTGGCACAAATTTCACATACCAATACAGAAAAGTACTAGAAAAGTGCGATGTTTTGCCCATTTTTCTTCAGTTGAAAAAAAAACTGTATGGTGTGCACAGTTTAGCACTTACTTTGTCGCCAATATGCAATATGCTCGTACATGCAGGGCCATATGATACCTTTTGCAATGTATTGTGTACAACGTGTATTGCAATGCAACATGCAATGAACGCACAACTTAGAAGACAGATATCTTGCATTCGATCGTGTTTGAATCGGTTTAATTATTTGATCAAATGGAACAAACACATGATCTTCAGTTTGCGATCTGGGTTTGATCTCCAAACAAATTCAGGCGATCGTGTTTCAGATCGGCTGTTCATTTTGCAAGCTTCCCTTGAGAAGAGCGATTCTGCAGTGGATTATGTCAACCCCTCGAGGAAGGGCGTTGACCCCCTCCTTCCTCCCTTCCCTCCCAAAGCGCATTGCCAAATAAGGTGTTTGCTTTTGTTTTGTTTTCCTATCTTCCGGGTGCTCTCTCTCTCCTCATCGCAGTTGCTCACTTCCGGTTCTCTCCCTGCCCTTGCCTGCAGCTTTGTTTGTTGTTTTCTCCCGACTCCCGATTGTACCTACGCTCGCTATCTTTTTTTGGGGCGGCCGGGCCGGGCAAGAGGGGTTGAGTTGTCTTGTTTGCATTCTCTCCCTAGGAAATTGCGATCCCTTGCTCTTCGCCGTTCAAAGCACCATCATCTTCCGTTATTCAGAGTATGGATTGATTGCAATTTGTCGGCTTATTTGTTACAAATCGGAACTTTTAAATGCAGTCTATACTTGTATAGGCACTCACTGATTTTGCACCCGCCGCAGGCCAGCTCGAGCTCCTCTTGTTCAAACATCAGGCGAATCTAATCATTATCCACTAGTGCCCGAAAACCGGGGAAGCAGGAACCTTATGCGCCATGGTGAAGGCAATTTCTTGGTGCTACACACAGTACGAAGGGCGTTACAAAAGTTTTTGACATCACGCTGTAAAAGTTAAAAAAATATTGACGTCAAGATTTCGATTAGCTTAGGCCTACAAAATACTCTCCGGCTCTTGCCTTAAAAATTTACAGGCGTCCAACCAAACCTTCCACGGGCAGAATGGAACTCAGATTAGCGTGAGTTTCAAAGCTCTGAAAATATTGCTTTGGCAAAGTCCTGAATACGTGAATATGGTTTTTCTGCCAAGTTGTTTTCAGTTTAGGTATCTATAACAACCAAAAATTATTGCTGGTGCCAAAATAGGACTATGGGCTTCAGGAGGCAGTAATTGTTTGTATGGATGTGGTGCTTATCATCCAAAAACCTAAAACTTGGGCGTTTATTGTGCAAAAGGGAATATTCAAGATTTCAAGACTTGGCCAAAAGTAGTATTTTCATAGCTCAGGAACACACCGCCATCTAATTGCCACTATGCCATGAAAAATTGGCATAGATGTCTGCAGATTTGTGCTGAAAGAGCTGAAGAAATGTTTGAAGCCCTGAACCAATCAAAATCTTGATAGCGGTGAGATTTTCTGAACTAGGGTGATGTCAGAAACTTTTCTAACGCACCTCGTAGGATCCACAGACCCCATGCATGTGTCGACATTTCCATTGGGCTGAGTAGCCTGGGGGGTGTACGAGGCCGAAAAGGAAGTGGGTACCAACAATGAAAGATACACTCTTTCCAAATATTTTGAACGCAGAAGTTCTGTTTTAATTCAGGAGCCATTCAGAAGACATGGCGTCTCGCGCTGCAAAATATCATGACATCACTTGTAAGGTGTGAATTTGAATCAAGCTCCGTTGAAATTAGATGTTCCCTGGATATTTGCTGGACCATCAACATTTCTCTTGCACTCGAAGACATTTTTGGCAGACTGTATAAACTCCCATCCAAAATTGTGAGTCTAGGTATAGAGACGTGTCAAAATGTTTGTGACACAGCCCATGTTTTAAAAAAAAGCATTTACAGTACCCTGACGGCTTTGTTTTTTATTTGTTCAAATTCCAATATAATGCTGAAAATTGCTCTTTTTGCTTGGTTTATAGAAAGTACACTCTGGCGTACCTTACCTTGACGTTCTTCAAAATAGCTCATATTCCAACTTTAATCGTAAGAGCAGGTACCTATAATTCAATGGCATACCTGACTTTTGAAATTGATCCATCATGTCTCATTTTCCATGTCCCATGCGCTTTCAAATCCAATTTGATTTCTCTGCTTTTTTGAGAGCAGGTGTGTGGTGTGGGGATCGTCATAGAATCCGTTCTCTCATCCGATCGATGGCAGATCACTTGAAAATAGGCATCGGAAAGTTCAGACAAGAGGTGAGCTTTGAACGGGTGGAATGGAGGGGGAGTTTCTGCACCTGCAGCCCTTTCCGCTGCACATGGAGAGACGGACCGCGGTAGAGAAGAGGGGCCGCAATAAAGTTATATCCACATAGATATGTGTTGTGTTGTATATGGAAAAGCAATTTTAAATTAGAAAGGGGGAGGGTGATGGAAAGCAGATCGGTATAGCATCCAGTGGCATCGCACGTGGAAAGCAGCAAACAGCAACCTGGCTGATCGAGTTCGACTTTCGAAATTTATTCCGGTTTGCTTTTGCATTCGCTTTCATAAACTTTCTGACACGTGTCACTTGCAGTTGCAGTTTCAGTTGCAGCACAGCAGGTAGCTTGTCCGTCTGGGACGATCGCGAGATCCCCCCTCTCGCTCTCCTCCTGAAATTATTCCATCATATCCATCGTCAAAGTTCACGCAGAAGGGAGACCCTGATGTAAAATGAAAATTAAAGCAGGTCTCGCATTCGATTTTATCGGTCCCAGCTTCACTTCCCTTAATATCACCTTGCAAAATTCGTACATAGGACGCATGGTCCGGTTCCAACATCTCTATTTCTGAGCTAGCTGCTAACATGGCATCTTATGGGTTTGGCTTCAAATGATCAAAAGCACACTTGTGAGGTCAATGAAATAGGCTTTTTGCGTCGGCCGGAAGACGGGCTTCATTCTGGTTGGCTGAACTTCATGTTTATCTCGGAACCAAATTCACATGTGCATGGGCATACACCTATTGTGTGGCTCCAATTCCCCGCTTCGCCTACTCACCGGTCGCCTTCTCTCGTTCGTCTAAACCTCTGCTGCGATTAGGTGAAAGAGGAAAATGACATACCAATCACAACTGACGAAAAAGGATATAAAATATTTATCGGCTGTTTTGACTTATCTGAAATACAAAGTACTTTTTTAATTTTTTTGGTACTTTTTATGGGTAGTTGTCAAATAGAAATGTCGCCCATCCAAGAAAAAATAGTTGTGATAACTTTCTGCTTTCTTTCCGCGCACGCAGTTAGAAATTTTAGGTGACAATAAGATGAGTATTTCAAAACAAACAAGATGGGAGTTCAATGATTGCGTTTGTATTGTATTGTATTGTATTGTATTGTATTGTATTTGCACTATTCGCAACTTGCAAAGCGTCAAATGTACAAGAATAAAAACAAAGGCAGGAAGTGAAAAAAAAAAGACGATTGAAAAATAACGAAGAAGATGCAGCTAAAAAGACGATCTACAAAGGGGCAATGTCAATCGAATAAAACGCAGTGATCTCGTTTAATTACCCTCACGTTGTGCGGACAGGTTTGTGATGAGCGGGTCAGTGGAACTCAAGGAATTCCATTCCCTGGATGTTCTGTGGAAAAAACTGTTAAAGAAAGGGGTGAACTTTGTGAGGGGTAAATCCAGGTGAAATCCATTGTCCGACCTGCGTTGAATGGCTCTAACGGTGATTTCAGGCGGGAGGGAAATGCCTATCCTAGATGACAATATATGTCATGCATAAAACGTAACCGTCTCTGAGAGCGACGGGAAGCTAAAGTTGATAGTGGGATGGATTCTAATAACTGGGTAACACTTGCAGTTCTAGCGTAGGTGTTGCATATAAAACGCGCTGCACGACGCTGAACTCGTTCGAGGAGGGAAATGTGAGTGGTGAGATACGGATCCCAGGCTTCGCACGCGTATTCAAGAATGGGTAAAACCAATGTGGAATAGGCACACAATCTTGCGCTGCGGTCCGCTAGCGAGAGGTTGCGTTGCAAAAAACCTAGAACCTGATACGCACGACTGCAGAGCTCTTTAACGTGGAGGTCCCATGACAAGTCTGAGGAAAGGTATACGCCAAGGTATTTGAAATTTGGAACTTGATTCAGCGTGTCATCATCGACGGAGTAACTGATCTGCGATGTGAGGTTGAGATTCGCGGGACATGGCCTAGAAAAGGCCATCCAACATGACTTTTGCGTGTTAATTTTCATACACCATCGGTGGCACCACTGCTCCAAAGTTTGGCAAGCTTTCTTGAAAAATGGTTTGCTTTGCAATACAATGGAGCCCAACCTCTATTGTTTGGCAAGGCTCATCGAGGCAGAAGAAAAATGGGCTGAAGAAGTCGTTTCAAACTCGCGAAACAGGTCACTCGAATCCACGACACAAATCGCACCTGCTCTGCCAAATCTTTGTGATCTGCCAAATTTTGTGCTCTGCCAAATCTTTGTGCTGTGCGAAATCTTTATGCTCTGCCAAATCTTTGTGTTCTGCCAAATCTTTGTGCTCTGCCAAATCTTTGTGCTCTGCCACATCTTTGTGCCCTGCCAAATCTTTGTGCCCTGCCAAATGTTTGTGCTCTGCCAAATCTTTGTGCTCTGCCAAATCTTTGTGCTCTGCCAAATCTTTGTGCTCTGCCAAATCTTTGTGCCCTGCCAAATCTTTGAGCTCTGCCAAATTTTTGTGCCCTTCCAAATCTTTTAGCCCTGCCAAATCTTTGTGCTCTGCCAAATCTTTGTGCTCTGCCAAATCTTTGTGCTCTGCCAAATCTTTATGCTCTGCCAAATCTTTGTCCTCTCCCAAATCTTTGTGCTCTGCCAAATCTTTGTGCTGTGCCAAATCTTTGTGCTCTGCCAAATCTTTGCGCCCTGCCAAATCTTTGTGCCCTGCCAAATCTTTGTGCTCTGCCGAATCTTTGTGCTCTGCCAAATCTTCGTGCTCTGCCAAATATTTGTGCTCTGCCAAATCTTCGTGCTCTGCCAAATCTTTGTGCTCTGCCAAATCTTTGTGCTCTTCAAAATCTTTGTGCTCTGCCAAATCTTTGTGCTCTGCCAAATCTTCGTGCTCTGCCAAATCTTTGTGCTCTGCCAAATCTTTGTGCTCTGCCAAATCTTTGTTCTCTCCCAAATCTTTGTGCTCTGCCAAATCTTTGTGCCCTGCCAAATCTTCGTGCTCTGCCAAATCTTTGTGCTCTGCCAAATCTTCGTGCTCTGCCAAATCTTTGTCCTCTCCCAAATCTTTGTGCTCTGCCAAATCTTTGTGCCCTGCCAAATCTTTGTGTCCTGCCAAATCTTTGTGCTCTGCCAAATCTTTGTGCTCTGCCAAATCTTTGTGCTCTGCCAAATCTTTGTGGTCTGCCAAATCTATATGCTCTGCCAAATCTTTGTGCTCTGCCAAATCTTTGTGCTCTGCCAAATCTTTGTGCTCTGCCAAATCTTTGTACTCTGCCAAAAGTCCGCTCAATTTAATATTCGATTCAACCCTTCTGCCAATGTTGTTTGCATTTAACTGCGATAAAGTGCACCCCTGTCCATTTTGCTTGTCGTTCCCCTAATTCTGCTCCTTCCTTCTGCTTACGATGTATCCAATCGATCGGCCCCATACACTTCCAATCGTTCAGGCAGTGGAAATTCCCATATTCTGTGTGGCAATTACCGCCGATAGTGGAAAAGTGTAAACGTACAGAAATCAGTTTGGCTTCATATGACGATGTCAGCCAATATATGGAAGCAATACGCAAAAGCATTAAAACCGTTCGACAAGGGCAGTGTTGTTGTTGCGAACCCTTCAAAAGGCAGGCAATTCCATCAGTCGCCAAATCCATTGGTTGCAGAAGCTAAAACAAGTGTTTTCCCTTGCAAATCAGTCACCCATCCCTAATTTATTGATTCCGTGATTTCGGGGATTGTGATAAGGATGAGTTTGTCTCTGTCAACCACCACAGATGACCAAAGGCGGGGGGATGTATGGTCAGATATGCTGAATGGAGACGCATCTGAATGAATTTTAGCAGGTTCAAAACATAAGGATGGTGCGTTTGACCTCGCCCGCGCTGCACCAACAACATGCACATGGCCGGCAACTCCACAATCCTTCTATACTGTCATTCAGGCCGTCCACATGCTCGAGAACCTTCTCTTCTTATTAAGGTGATGGATGAACCAATGGCACAGAATTAGACGATGTTGGCCGATGGGCAGCAGAAGTGTGGAACTGAATTGGGTGTCTATTCATTTTTTTAAAGGCATGTTTTCTGTGACATTTCCATCAATCTATGGTGATTCCAGGCAGGGCCACCTTTACCAACAGGCCCGGGCCTAAGGGCGAAATGGTCCTTGGGGCGAAAAAAATTGCAACACTTGCAACGAAAATACAATTTTTTTTTTTTTAAACAAGTTTAATTTGCAAAAAAAAAAAAAATCAAAAAATTGAAGAAAATTCATAATTCAATTTTTTTTCGAAACAAGTAATTATTTTTGCAGTGTGTTCCAAATGGTGTTTTGTTTTATTCGGTTGTCATGTCGGCGTCTTTTTCAGTCACCGGTGGGGTGGGCAGCGTCCAGCGGTTGCTTTTTTGTCGTCCATCAAAAAAAAAAAAGTGACCGCATGGCGCTGTTGGCAGGCGCTGGCGTTTGCTCGGGCTGAGCGGCTGAGCCGACAGTTCCGCGGTTGGGGAGAACTGTGGGATCCCTTCCCTGCGATATGTGCAACCCCAACTCTGCTGTCTGCGTCGTCCTCGTGCCCGGTGCCCAATTCGATTGATGGTGAAGCGGGCAGTGGTGGTGGGCATTGCACGTCACACGTGGCTGGCTTCCTCTTGTGTGCATGCTAGACTCGCGTGGGCTGCCGGTTTTGCATCTTCCTTGCTGATCGAATTCGTGGCCTTGTGCAGAAGCCTTGTGGATGGACTGGACACTTGTGGTGGTGGATTCTGGGAGACTGCAGTTGTTGAAATCTTTCATGGAGTTCGGACAGTTCGGTCGCTTTTGGCTTCCTTGCATTTTGTTTTGCATGTCAGCATGTCCTTGCCTCCAGTCAAACGGAATAGGCGAAAAATGGAGTGTGTTTGTTATTGCTCTTTTTTCAGTTTCGTTCACTTTTATTAGGAAATCATTTTCGCATTCGCATTTGGAGCCATGCTTTCGCATTTGTGCCGTGATCCGTGTTCCGGTGTTCACCGCCTGCCAGGACTCAAAATTCACAGCAGAGCCACAGCAAAAGTGCAAAACGATTAAAACACATGCCCATGCGGCGCATGTGCCATTGTAATTTAATTTTGTAAATGTTTGGTATGTTTGCGTTTTGTTTGATGTTTTCGTCATCGCATTATAATTTGTATAGCATTATAATTTGTATGGCCGTATCCAGGCAAGGGCCTAGCGTTTTTTTTTTTTTGGGCAACAATGCACTTTTTCACAGGGAAAAAGTGCGTTATTTTTTAAAGAACAGCATTCTGAGCACCATTTGAGGTTCCATTTTTTCAAATTTTTTCCCCTTCGGGGAGGGGGACACCCCCTCCCCCGGCGTTGCGCTTCGCGCAACGCATCGTCGTTCAACTAATTTTTTGCCCCCCCCAAATTTCTGGTTACGGCGCTTATAGCCGCGTGGCATGGGAGCGAAAAATCTTACGGGCCTAGGGTGCACAGATGGCAAAAGATGGCCCTGATTCCAGGGGGCCGAAGAAGTCTTCCTCGGCCCTGGGAGATTCGAAAAGTTTGAGATCACGATCCGGAGTGATGATGTCGCGACAAAGCAGTGCGAAATAATCCAGAGTCCACTTTTTCTGTCCGGTCCCCACATTCCATGGGGCGGTCAAACTACATCCCCTCCCAAGTTGTGCGTCTTTTACTCTCACGTCTGGGTAAGCAGTGTATCTTCTGATGGCAACGATGCAAAGAGCGAAAAGTGAGCCAAATCCATCACTGTTTCTTTCTGTCATTATCGCATTATTTGCCATCACATCACATCACATCGAGCGGACAGTGGAGAGAATATTAATCTCTCAACCATATCTCTCAACCAATGCATTTACAAATGCTTCGTAAAGTGCAAATGCTTTGCAAAGTGTGGATCTTGCGCATTTACGGAGGCCAAGAAGTACCTACTTACCTAAATAGTTGATACCAATACCTATCGATCAAATACTACAACTACTAAAGTAGGTGTATCCCCTTGTTACAGGGCCTGCAGTAGAATGCAATTATTTTGCATGACTTTGCATGGTGAGGTGAGGCTGTGATTCATGCTGAATTGTTGAGGCCTGTGATATCCAAGGGGCCTCCTTGGGAGGGGATGGTTGTTTTGGGGGGGTCCGCTCTGAGGCTGGCAATAATCGCCAATAGTTATGCGGGCCAAGAACCCTGCCTGAGAGAAGAGGAGGGGCATCGACATTATTATTGCTTTCGGATCCATTAAACAAGGCAATGTGTCGCTCGGCACACTCTCCAGGGAAACAGGGCATCTTTATGTCCTCCCATGGTCCACCACCTCACTCACCATCACCAACCCCCACTTTGCCTTCTTCCATCTGATTGCGCTCTGGAAACGGGATGGAAATTCGCC
>JASGXE010009333.1:0-13158 GCA_030068105.1 Sinentomon sp. SZTP_YWyxl
CAACAAATGCAGTAGATATTGAATATTCTAGGTGCAAGCTCCAAAAAAATTAATTGATGATCGATGAATTCTGGATTCCTGAATTAAAGGTTGAATTACGAATGCCAACGGCCTAACGGTGTTTGACATAATAAAACCCATGAAATCATCAAATCACAAGAAAATAAAAAGAAAAATATCAAAGAAATTCGCGAAGGACTTTTTGCGCATATGAAATTAAAATTGGCTTGGGATTTTTTCCATAACGCAGATTCCTGAACGAATTCCAGGTCCTCGGGTTGTTGGTTTGAGCCCGCGAGACGTGACGCGAAAAATACTTCATTGGGAAGGTTTTTTTCTCCAGAAAAACCGAACAGAAAACCTTTTGTTTTCAAACTAAAAACAGTATCGATTGTTTCACTCGAGAAGGATACCACACGTTTCGCACCACATGAATTCTCCCATAATCTTCCCGTCAGGCGAGGTGGAGGTGCTCGAATGATAAATAGAGAAATCTCCAAATTTTATTCTTTGTTTCTATCTCCCGAAACAGAACTGCATGGTGCTCCAAAATTGTACATGATGGATGTTGCCAAACGTTTGCCGGTATGTTTGTCTGCAAAATTTATGTTGCCAAATTATGTATGTTGCCTAACATGTGAGAAATAAGCGCGTGCCAATGCGATTTGGCCGGGCTTTTGCCAACGTTTGAAAGAATAAACAAAAAGGACGCGAAATTTCTGCCATCAGTGCTTCGTCCCCATTTCGCAAAAGCAAAAACGTCCCCGCTGTCTGGCCACGCAAATTGTTTGCAAAACTTTTTACCGTAGCGCGCTCGGCGGTCTGATGAAATGTCGCTTCTGCGCCTTGGGTGATGCCACACCGTCAACAAAAATCCTCCGATCGACAGATCAGGATGATTTTTGTTGTCTTGTTTTTGATTTTGGAATTAATGTACAAAAACCCTCCGATCTGTCCTGTCGGTCGAAGGATTTTTTCACCAACTTTCACTGCCACTGCTCGAAGTATCGATATTTCTGTAGTTCATGGTATTTGTGTTCAAACCCTTCCGGAATTCGCACACAAAGTTTTTTGGTGAACATGCAGGAAATCACACTCCAATAAGAAGGCCGATCTTTTCTTTCCAAACGCAGAGTTGATTTTCCTCGCGTGGTTGGCCATCTCATTGTCACATGGTTATGGTGACGACAAGAATCAGGTTAGGTGTTAGGAACGCTGAACCATGAAGAATATGTCGAATGCGAATGCAGAATTTTAAACCAAAAATTGTTTCAACACCCTGTATCGTTGCGGCGTGTGAGTTGGAAGCGGGTGTTCCGAATTACCAAAAACAATTACATATTTTTTTTTCGAGAGTTTGAGTCCCCGAAAAGAGACCACAGCAAGCCCCTTCCCGTTGTCTTCCCACAGAAACAGTTATTCATCGGTTTGGGCTTCAGTCTGCCTCAATGTACAGGGTGCTCGGTTAATTTTGCGGTCTCAATGGACTCCTGCGGTTCCGCTATTGCAAGGAGGACATCCCCTGATCTGGCTGCTTATTTGAATGGAGGAGTTTACAGTCACAGAACCAATAATGACTCCCTAACCACAATGGGAGTCAATCAGCTCATGGAATAAGATCCCCAAAAGGATGTTCGAGAAACCAGTTTCAACACGAACTTTCTGCTCCATGTTGAACCAATCGGATGTTTTTCTTCCTTTAGCAGTTTTTTTCTATCGACCGTCTGCGTGGGCTCAGTGCGTGTCGAGGCCCACCACGGTCCGGCACAATCTGCGCCCCCCTTCTTCATGTTAACTATCCTCACGCTTTTGTGACTGGAGGGGCTCGTTCTGGGTGGATCGAGTAGCTTAGCTCGGACCCTCCAGTCCCCTCCTCGGCCTTTTCTTTTTTTCTTATATTCTTTCCTGCATTGTCATTGCCATTTCCATTGACTGTCATTTCCATCGAGTGTCTTTTCATTGCTTGACTTTTTCTAATTGGTCATTTAACGATTGTAAATAGTTTCCTGACATGTACCTATTTATGCGGGGCTGATGCCTCTAAATACAAACAATTTCTATTCTATTCGATTCTTCAAGTATACCTACATTGGATCATGGGAGTCAGTATTGTTTCTGCAACTGTACATCCCCCTGAGAGAATGCCTGCAGCCATGACCAGGCAGATTGATTTGTCGGGACGGCAGTTTGATGGTCATTCTCTTCTCTGGGTTTGTTAAGTTCAACTCCAGGATCCTTGAATGAATGTGCTGAGAGCCATCGAAGGATAATTTGCGTCCACCCTGTGCTGCGGTTCTGCTGTTTTTCAGTTGGATATTTTATTTTGCTTTTCCTTTCGTGCAGCAGTAAGCAGCAGAATGGCAAGTTTCTTTGCTTCCTGATGTTTTTGTTTTTTTTGTTGCCAACTTCTGAAGAAGTTTCCAACTTTCGACATTTTTTTATCAACTTTCGCATGTACAGTTCGACCGTTAGCTCAAGTTGTAAAAAGGAGAAAGTTAAGTCGTCAAATGAGCGTGCTGGAAAATGTCATTGTTGTCTTCCGTTGACTTTTCGCATGCGCATACAGCTATATCTGCGCTCCCTGCTGCTACTGCGACGAGCAATGAGGCGAGCATTGGAAATGCAAAGACAACAGAAGTTCACGAACCGTGTTGTGAACGAGTTTTTGCGCTCTGTAGACTGGCACCTTCCGAGACCATACCACGTTCGTCGTCCATGCATCAGGGACATCAATTTAATGTTTTCACTTGGGGGACAATCTTCAGGGGAAGGAGCTACCGATCCTGGTGGGGTGGGGCACGAAGCTGAGAAATTTTGACATGGGGTTCATTTTCGAGTGCAACATTCGCGTTCTGGAGGTCAAATTTCTCACCAGGGCGAGTCAAAAGCACGTGCCTGATGGGGGGCAAGAGAGTCACAGTGGGAGCTTGTTACGGAGGAGCAGTCGCCCCCTGTCCCCAAAAATGACGTCCCTGCCGGCCACAGAAAGGCTGTCGTCATTGTTCAAACAATTGCCATCATGCAATCTGTGCCATTTCGATGTTTGCATGACGGCTTTCGAAACTTACACGAAAGGCACGAGTGCAGCAATACGGAAGGGAAAGTTCACGAATTATTTCAATTGTTGGCCAACATGCACAGTCTGTTGGCAAGCGGAAGAAGCAGGTTTGCTTTAACGAAGTCTGGCTCCTTTGACCTGAAAGACTGTCCTTTGGCCAGCAAAGACAACATGACGCAGTTGCCAAAGAGAAGCGGTGGAAATATTGTGAACATGTGAATTTGTCATGTCCTCACCGGAGGTGAAGTGGAGACACAACATTGCTCGCCCATGCGATGCACAGAACAGGTGGCACGGAGTGACATGCGTGAAAATCCCATCGTCATCACAACAGAAGGTTGCCGCACATGACTCCCCAAAACTCACAAAACCCACAAAATTGAAAAAGGAATGGAAAAATACTGTATGGGTCCAAAAGAACAAGGCACGAACGCCTGTTGGACGATCAATGTGGACTTTTCTCGAAGCTGCTGGATGGTTCAGCAGAAAAATTTCCTGCAAATTCGAGAAGGGCATCGGACGAACAGACACCATAGAATATATGCATCATGTGGCTGATGTTGCAACGGGGTTAGGAAACTCAGTTATTTGCGCCTCAGACTAACACATCGGCACGATTGGAAAACTGCAAGAACAACATAAACGCTGGTCAAAATGAGATTTCCAACAATATGGTGCCCGGAGCTTGGAAGCTGAAAAGCTCGCCGATGCGGTGCAGAGAGCGCTGCAGCCCTGATACGATGCCGCATTTAGCGCGCCACGTACGAACGCAGCAGCATATAGCAGTAGATTGATGAATGGGGCCAACTGAACCGTTCATAATGCCATTATTGAAGCCCGAAATCCATCCCTGCACAGACCAACGAGTGAGTTGCGAATGTAGCTAACGGGATATCGGAAAAAGATATTTTGAGAAAATAAACGACGTGGCGATGATTTAATATATCTGCTCTCCGAATATGAGGCGCAGAGCCGAAATGCAAGCATCGCAGATTGGCTGAGAAGCATTCTCTGGCGAAAGAGGGGTTTGACATGGGGTTGATTTTGGCAGATTTTCGAATACTCCGTTCTCCCTTTTTGGCCATTGAAGCTGGAGGGAGGGAAGGAACGTCCCCAAGGTTTTTTATCTCTTCCAAGGATGCATACGACCTCCTCCCAATCCAGAGAACAAGTGGGTATAAAAAATACAATTTCTGAAAGCAAGTAAAACAAACTACTCTGTGTTAACCTTTTTCTGCGCTGCTGTGGATTTAAAAAAATATGCCTTGACCTGTGATCGAACCTCAGAATCGATAATATACATATATATCTTCACTGGACGACGGATGTCAACCGCGATCGTATAGCCAAGCGCCAAGCTCCTTTGTTGACGCCCCCAAAAAAACCAAAACGACCTCATCAGGTTTGCCCTCAGACAAGAACGGCGGACACCATGAACAATATTCAAAGCACCAAGAAAACAAGCTGGAAGGCGGATTCCCCAGCAGAACAATGGGCGACATGATTTTTCCTAAGGGCTTACCTTTCTGCGACACTCCGTATTTCTCCACGGTTTCAGGTTATTTGCGGCAAAAACTGACATGTTCATTTGCTGCCGCAAAGTTTGATATGCAAATCATGGATTTGTATGCTGTTACGGGTTGTGGCAAGCAGAGTTTTCCGCAAGAATTTCTCAGAGCGAGAAATACACGGACACGGAGCTCTCAATTGAAACAGTCTGAAAAAAGCGCAAAGCAATGTGAAACATTTTACTCAGAAAGTGATGTGAGAAGTTGCTGGAACATAATTTCGGATTGCAGGTCTCTGTGGATCACCCTGCCGGAGTCCAGCAGATGCGCGACGTGCAATAAATCAAGCTCGATGGGACACATAAGTGACGTTTTTCCAACCGAAAAATTCCGACATCCTTGATTCCAATGCAGCGCGAAAGGTCTTTGCGAAAACCCCCAGGAATAGTCGGAAAAGAAACGTGATGGCAGCAGTTGATTCTCCCATGCATGACCCATGGGCGATGGTCCAAGTCGGGTCAACGCTTCCAAAAACTTAAGAGCTGTTATCCGAATCTAATTCGTCATGTTGAAACTGTCGCATTTCGCGAAAGGGACATCTCAGGAAACAGACATATGTGCTGCCTGATGTGGGAATTGACGCTAAATAGGTACAGGGTGGTCATTTTCAAAACATTTGACTACAACCAAGAGGAAAATCCGCTCTTTTGTTTCGCCAAATACGAAAGATATCCGCCGTAAAGTTTGCACTTGACTAAAATCAATTCAGTCAGGTTCTATTCAGCCGAAAAATGCGAAAAAATCTCGATAAATGGCATTGTTCCAGGCTCCAGCAGAGGCCCATACTTCTTTTTCTCCCTGCTCTAAACAAGCTAAATACAAACTTCCAACTGAGTGGAAACAAAAATCCGAAATTCGAGTTCAATCCGTCGAAAAACTTATAAAACAAGAAAAAGTTCTTTCAACTGCGAAACAGGGGGTCATTATTACATTTCGAGTCCAGAAAGTATCAGTCAATCTGATGCTGCGATTCGAACAGATGCCAGAGACTGGACAGCGTTGAAAATTTTACTTTGAACATTGGACGGTGCATGAGTACCTTTCTGATCAGCGGAGTTGCATTACCGTAATTGAAAAGAAATAAAAGTGTCTGATTTCGACAAAGGGAATGAATATGAGGGACTTATCTTTCCGCACTGCAACAGTAATTTCGGAAATTTTTGAAAATCGCCGCATTTCACTAACAAAACCCACTAAGGCCTGGATGACCTCAGTCCTATCTTCCTGTTGAGTCGCCCTTCCTCATTTATCTTTCTTGTGATCTCTCACTCTTTGAAAGATTCTTATCTTTTTCTTGTTCATAGACTATTTGATTTCTTATTATTTCAGAATTTGATGGTTCAAACACATCTTTTCTTGTTCAAGACTATTTGATTTCTTATTATTTCAGAATTTGATGGTTCAAACACTATCTCAACAAATTTGCTCAATACAACTTTCATTCTCCTCCGCCCCTCGGTGGGTTGTCTTCACACATCTTTTCACACATCTTTGAAGACAACCCACCGAGGGGCGGAGGAGAATGAAAGTTGGATTGAGCAAATTATGTATGAGATAGTGTTTGAACCATCAAATTCTGAAATAATAAGAAATCAAATAGTCTATGAACAAGAAAAAGATGTGTTTGAACCATCAAATTCTGAAATAATAAGAAATCAAATAGTCTATGAACAAAAAAGATAAGAATCTTTCAAAGAGTGAGAGATCACAAGAAAGATAAATGAGGAAGGGTGCAAAAGGACTCAACAGGAAGATAGGACTAAGGTGAATGAAGAAGGGAGTTTGCGAACTGGGATTTGCGATTATTTCCCAGAATGTTGCCGTGCTATTGCATCCGGGAAACAGCAACCCAAGAGGCCCAGAGGGATTAACGGCCAAACGATATCTTTTGTCGTGGTCATCTATTGTTGTGGAGTTTGACAGGGCAGCATGCCAATTTCTCTGATCGCCGCAGGGGGCGTGGATGATGTGGATGGGGTGCGAATTCGCAAAAAAAGCTAAATAAAGGGGCGGATAAAGAGCCAGGATGAACCGGTGGCCTGAAAAAATGTGCAAAATGTTTTCTACCGTGGTGTGCCTCTCCTCCCTTGGACAGTTTGAAGAAGAGTTGTGGGAATGCAGAATGGGACAGGCGCAACGGAGAAACAGAAAAATGATGTGTGTTGCATACGTTATAAAAAAGTTAGGCGTAACGGAGAAACATAAAAATGATGTGGATTGCATACGTTATAAAAAAGTTGGGCGTAACGGAGTGTCATAAAAATGATGTCGATTGCATACGTTATAAAAAAGTTAGGCGCAACGGAGAAACAGAAAAATGATGTGGATTGCATACGTGATAAAAAAGTTAGGCGCAACGGAGAATCAGAAAAATGATGTGGATTGCATACGTTATAAAAAAGTTAGGCGCAACGGAGAAACAAAAAAAAAAATGATGTGGATTGCATACGTGATAAAAAAGTTAGGCGCAACGGCGAATCAGAAAATGATGTGGATTGCATACGTTTTAAAATAGTTAGGCGCAACGGAGAATCAGAAAAATGATGTGGATTGCATACGTTTTAAAAGAGTTAGGCGCAACTGAGAAACAGAAAAATGATGTGTTGCATGCGTTGTGAAAAAGTTCGGCGTCACGGTTGATGCAGGGAGTGATGTGTTGTTGGTGGGGAATGATGTGTTGCACATCCAGTAAACAAAATTAGGCGTATTGGAGAATTTCAAGCGGTGTGTGACAAAATCTTGCGCGTACAGGAGAATGAAGTTGTGCGGCAATATAGTGCACCAAAGGAGAATGAAAATACATTGCGGACCGGCCTGGCGTGTCCATTTTTTGGAAAATTGTAGAATTAATAAATGCCGACAGAACTGAGTTTTCTGCGTCATTTTCCGCATAGAAAATTATTTTTGGACAACATAACATGAACAGAACGTCGAAATTTCAATCCAATGCATTTGGGAACACATTAGATACATAGATTTCGTTGCAACTTCATTTTTAACTCGTCCGTTTGTGAGCTCTCAACCAATCAACAGCTTCGGGATGTCAGCTTTGGATGCGTTCGCTTTTAGATGAGCGGACAGTTGACCTGTTGGAGGTCCGGTCTTGGCACATATGCCCGTTCCGCCCCGTTCTCGCTAGAGCTGAGAATAAAAGAAAGAGAAAATTTCTGTCCTTGGCACAAACTTTCTCCCAGGCTTGAACGGTAGTGAAAATTTCTGTTCTTGGCACAAACTTTTCCCCAGGCTTGAATGGAAGAACCAATTCCACGCGTTTATTTTACTTGGGTATTCTTCGCGTTCATTTTGCATCGGTTCGGTGGTAAAGTAAAACATGCGTTGCTGTCACGAGTTCATGCTTTCGACCTCATTTCTCTGCGCAAGGCGTGACCTGACCTTAGTTGCCAACAAGAAATGTCCCGCGTAAATCAATATTTGCCGCGTTGATCTTTCCGGTCAATCTCAAAATTTGACCACTGCCTTCATCAGTTCATCACACGTTGCCTTACTGGTTGGCGCTTATTGCAATGTCACAGGAGTTCGGCAGTTCCGATTACAAATAAATTGAATGAAACTTTCAACAGCCGACTTATAATTTCACCACTCAATAACAATCTCAAAACTGCAAAAGCTGAACCTGTCCCGGTCTCAACCTCCACTTTCAATTGATTTAAATCCCCGCTGAGCCACCATATACATTCAAGCCTTCGTCTCCTGCATCCGATGCGGTCTACCGGGTGTCACCTAAATGTGTGACCAAAATCAGTTTCCCATTGAATCTTTCGATGGGTCCAAAAATTATGGTTATAACCTAACCTACCCTAATCTAACCTATTTTTCAAACGCTTTTCTCCCTTTTTGGCGTCGGGACTTTTTCACATGGCCAGACTACAATAGTGCCGAAAACAATAGGCATTTCTCAAATAGGCATCTGGGGTAGCGCTCATACTAGGATTGCCAGGTAAACATATCGTGAGAATGCAGGAAGGTATGAGAATGGCGTCATTCATTCGTCGGTCTTCCTCCACGTCTGACATGTTTTCTTCATGAGAGTGTGTGTTCAAAATGAGCAATCACCTGACAACTTGATCCGATTTTGTTGTGCTGTGAGAAGCGTGCCACATTTTTTGCCAGGAAGGTCTGCCGAAAGAGCTGATTTCCATTTAGGGCCTTCTCGCTGTACACCCTGTAAAATTATTTGTAATGTGTGCGATTTCCTTTTCATCAATTCACTTTCCACGCAGCGCACCGCACGATAACAGAAATACAACCGTTAATTGAAGTGCAAAAGCGTACTTGTTAAGTGGGAGGTGCACTCATTACTTCGTCTTGTTTGTTATTATTTGTTTTTGATTTCGTTCACGGAGGAAGGAAACCTCCGAGGAGAATTCAGACCACCCACGGTGAGAGTAGTGTGCCTCCAGGCGGGCCTGATGCTGGTGATTCGTGTGAACAATGTTGATCTTGATCAAAATGGAGGAATTTGATTAAAAATATCGAAAGGACAAGGTGGACGAACCGTGCAAAATGCGACCCAAGAGAATGATAAAGAGTTGAAAATGGCGCAGAACGAGAAACAGGAAGGAAGGGGAAAGACAGAAAAAATATGACCACAAAAGCTGAGGAAAGACGCGGAAAGTGTGGGGCAGAGACTGGTGATGAGGGGAACAATTCCGAGGTGTCCACACACACTCCTTATCTCCCTATCCACTGACTGCCACCGCCACCGCCTCCGCCTCCGCCTCCTCTGCCACCTCCACCACATCCACCGCATCCACCGCCTCCACCGCCTCCGCCGCCTCCGCCGCCTCCGCCGACTCCGCCGCCTCCGCCGCCTCCGCCGCCTCCGCCGCCTCCGCCGCCTCCGCCGCCTCCGCCGCCTCCGCCGCCTCCGCCGCCTCCGCCGCCTCCGCCGCCTCCGCCGCCTCCGCCGCCTCCGCCGCCTCCGCCGCCTCCGCCGCCTCCGCCGCCTCCGCCGCCTCCGCCGCCTCCGCCGCCTCCGCCGCCTCCGCCGCCTCCGCCGCCTCCGCCGCCTCCGCCGCCTCCGCCGACTCCGCCGCCTCCGCCGCCTCCGCCGCCTCCGCCGCCTCCGCCGCCTCCGCCGCCTCCGCCGACTCCGCCGACTCCGCCGACTCCGCCGCCTCCCTCGCCTCCGTCGCCTCCGCCTCTTTTTTAATGAACGAGTAAACCATCGACTGCATGGAACAGGAACAGGAGAGGAGCAAGATGTAAAGAGAGTGGGAGAAGAGAGACCGGAGATGAAAAGGAGAATATCAACGCATTTGAAGACGAAAGGAGCCAATGGTAGGTGTTTAGCTGGTGTTTTTCCGGTCAGCACAAAGGCATAGTTTTAAAGGCAAAAAGCCAAGGGAACCCTTACGAGTTGAAGGGGTGTGTCACCCTTTATCTGTGCCCCTGCAAAAGGATGGCTCTTCAGTAGATATTTATATGTACATATGTACGTATAGGCACTGATGCGCAACCTGATACGCAACCTGAAAAAACTGATAGGTACGCAGGCCCTTCTTTGTCATGATCTCTCAACAAGCATACAGAAACACTCGCAAAATAAGGCCCGCAGAACTGTGTACCTCTTGGGCCGACCGTGGTTCTCTGGAGAGATTTTCCAAGCGAACCCGCTGCGATTAGCAATGAAATTATTGTATTTTTGATCGAGTGTCAGTCCTTTTGTGTGCTTTGTTAATTTTCGCGCAGGTATCTGTACCACGGAGCAAAACAACGCAGCACGCTCGCTCAAAAATAAATCATTAGAAGTGGATATCGTCTTTAAATGGAAGCGGCACACCTTTCGAAACATTTATCAATTTACTGCATGGAAGCAGAAATAAAAGTGTCTGAGAATGTGCGATTCATCGCCGGCTTGACCTCGGCATGCAAACTGCAAACATCCACAACAAAGAATGAGGACGGGGGATGGAGTGTGTGCGGCGTCAAGGGTTTAACTGCAGCCAATACAATTCAATTGGTTATGCAAATCGTTTTGCAATGTCTTCTTCTGCGGCCGAGACGGATAATTACAAACTTTGACAGCTTGTTTACAGATTGTTTATATGTCGTGCAAATTTTTAATCGCTGAGGCTAAAAGAGGGCCAGAATCGAATTCCGCAAAAATTGACGTGTAAGGTCAAGAGATACTCGTACTTACCAGCTCCAAATTGAAAATGACGTTGCGAAAACATGCTCGCGGTTATGAAAAGTGACGTGTGCTTGCATGGGGACCTTTTTCGGTGCGACTGCGCGCGTGGGCGTGATTTATTCCGGCGCATATGCGGGCAATTTCGTTCCATCTCAGGTTTTCTCGAGGGCAGCACTGCATAGCGTGCACACTCCGCATCCATTTTCAAAAGACAATTGAGAAAACAGTTTCCGGCATTTTAATGATCACAGCAGTCGACATTTTTATGATTGCGGTTCACACAAGCGACAAAGTTAACTCAACATTATGTGGACCCCGATTTCACATATTGGCCGTCGCCTGCGACCCCGAGTCTTTTTTTCAATCTGGAACTTAAAGCACACCAGCACCGCAAATACTGGAGTGTTCCATCCAAAAGCTGCTTAAAGATGAAGCGTTTTCAGTAGGCTTCACCTGACTTTTCGCACTCTTTGTCACATGTGCGTCGTTGCATTTTTTGGCCACAGTTCCAAAGCAGCGACCACATTTCGCACAGCCAAATTTACAGGCGTGGTTGACGATTTTTAGTCGGAAAACATTGTTAAAGCATGTACCTAAAATGACCGAACTCCTGTCTCCACCGCCCATTGCTTGATGTCAATTAAAGGATTGCTGAATGTACGAGTACCTACATACACCTGTTGACCCACAACACGCCCATGAAATTGACTCCGCATGTTCTGGTCAGTACTTTGGAACTTTTACCGCATTTTTGTGCTTGGAACGCTTCAAATGCATGTCAAGGAAGCAATGAACGTTTCAAAACGTAAAATGCGTACCTACTCATTTATTTGCCAACACTCGTCGATCTCCACTATTTCCTTGAGGGGCGCAACATTGGAAGCTTTATCAACATTGGCAGACCGGCTCAATTTCGTGAAGGCCTGTTCTCTTCAACACCGTTGAACCAACATTGTTTCCTGAAATGGACTGGCAATATGCGTTGTCATCAATCAAACAAATCAAATGCGCCTTTATTTTTCCTGACGTATGCAAATTCTGAAGTGAGAAATGGTGTGTGTTGCAGCTTCTGTAATTAGTTAGGGGCAGCCTTGAGACTTCGTTGTGTCGTTGTTTCATTCCTGACGCTTTCAGAAGGGGAAAGCGACGTGGTCGCATCTTTTTTACATCATTTAGACGCAGCTGTGCGAGTGATTCTCCGATCGTGCGGTGGGAACGCCAGATGTTTCCGAATCTCCGACACTGGAATTTATCTTTTTGCCAACAAGACTAATTGGTTGGAGCCCAATATTGCCAAATTGGCAATATTGAGCTCCATCACATTTGGGTAACGTAGTTATTCCACTTCAGCCCATTATTTTTCACCCATAAAATTGTTCTTTTTTGGCTTTTGTGACACGCCCCCCAAAATGGTGAAACACCATTTTGAAGCAGACCACCATCGAGGTAGCGCAACCTCGCCGAGGTATAGAATTTTTTTTACATAGAAGCAAACAGCAAAAAATACCTCGCAGCTCGGAGTTAGCGTTACCCACGTCACGATCACTCCTCTGTGAGAGTGGGGAGATCAACACGGGGTGAATGTTAACTCCGAGTTGCGAGGAAACATTTACTCGGAACGTAAAAAAATTACTATACCTTGGCGAGGTAGCGCTGCCTCAGTGGTGATCTCTCCGCCGAATAAGGAAACAAAAATGGATGAAAGTTTATTGAAACAGAAAGGGAAGGTGTATTTTATTGTGACACCTATGACTGGCTCAATCAAGGGCCAAAATCCTTACAGAGAAATGCTGGTGTGGTTGGTGTTTTTTTGCTCGTGTTTCGTCATCCGCAAGGAGTCGTTCGCAGCCGACTCTCAACACCAATTTTCGCATATTCTTGTTTGAAGAGGGCGTGACTGCTGAATCTGCACGCAAATCGGGCCTGGATTTATCGCTGTATGTCGAACTTTTCATAGCATTGCGAACTGGCGCAGTTCAGAGCATCAAGAAAGAAAGTTGCGAATGCATGGCCACAGGGCGAAATTGTCTTGAAAGTGTCGATCCGTGTTGAAATTCTGCTTTTGAGACACGTCGAAATGACACAACGATTTCGATTGAGCTGAGACTCTGAAAAGTCACAAGACAAGACGTCCTCCTCCAGTTGCATGGAGAGTTATACGGCAAGCTGAAATTGTGGGATATCGCGATTTTTCAATTCAATATCGATTACGAATGCTAAATAGACAAAATCAGCCTGCTAAAACCAGGGTAATGATGATCCTACAACGTATATGGTCAGGTGGTGTTATGGAATAAAGACATGGACATGCACGCAGATGGAGTTGTTCTGTCACTTTTGAAGAACCCTGTATGAAGAATGATCGTATGCTGGAGACA
>JASGXE010009338.1:0-16916 GCA_030068105.1 Sinentomon sp. SZTP_YWyxl
AAACTCGGTTCAATATTCTTGCCGCATGGCAGAGATTAAAATGTGAGGTCGGTGACCAGAACACGGTTACGGTTCTACATTCTTTCTCATGGCAGAGAATAAACTGTGAGGGGTGCCGTGCACCGTCGATGACTGAAACTCGGTTCAACATTCTTGCCGCATGGCAGAGATTAAAATGTGAGGTCGGTGACCAGAACACGGTTACGGTTCTACATTCTTTCTCATGGCAGAGAATAAACTGTGAGGGGTGCCGTGCACCGTCGATGACTGAAACTCGGTTCAATATTCTTGCCGCATGGCAGAGATTAAAATGTGAAGGGGTACCGTGATATCCGTGACCGTAACTCGGTTCTTCATTCATCCGCATGATGAGATTCAACTTTGAATGGTGCCGTGTTGTCTTCCGACGATGATCGAACCTCGATTCAGAATTCTTCCGCATGGCAGGGATTTTACTCTGAGGTCGGTGTTGGAAATCGGTTCTACATTCTTTCCCTTGTCAAATATTAAAATGTGAGGGAGCGCCGTGCTATGGGTAACCCGAATTCTGTTCTACATTATTCCGTATGGCAGTGAATAAGCTGTGAAGGGATGCCGCACCATCAGTGACAGGAACTCGGTTCACCATTCTTCCGCATGGAAGGTATTTGATTGTGAGAACGGTCACCGAAATTCGGTTCAACATTCTTCCCCGTGGCAGAGATTAAAGTGTGAGGGGGTGCCGCATACCATCAGTGATCAAAATTTGGTTCACTATCCTTCCGCAATGCAGGAATTTACGAATGCGAGGGGATGCTGCACCATCAGTGACCAGAACTCGGGACAAAATGGTATAGCAGAGATTACGAATAAGCTGTGAGGTCGATGACATGAACTCGGTTCTGCATTCTACCCCATGTCAGGGATTAAACTGTGAGCAGATTCCCTGCCATCGGTGACCGAAAGTATGTTCTGCATACACAGGAGAATGTTGAACCGAGTTCCAGTTGCCCTCATTCCACCACAGTTTAATCTCCGCGATATGTGCTTGAATTTAAAGCAGACTTCCGCCTGATCACCGACGAACCCGTTTAAAGCTTAATCCCTGTCATGCGGAAGAATGTAGAACAGATGCGGTATACGCAAAGGGAAATTAAGAACGTGAACGTGAACTGCACATTTTTGATGAACAAAAATTAATGGCCCGTCAAAAAGTTGTCTTCATCGGTCATCTCAAAACGGTTTCGCATGCAGGCGATATTCGTAAAAGCATTCGAATGAAGTGCGCTTTGAGTGTTTTTTTATCCAGATTGGTTTTTGGTAAATGAGGTCCTCATCATTTCTTAGGATCATTTTTTCAGTGTAGGCGGTTCATGGGCTTAAAGTTGGCATTCTAACACGAAAAGAGGACATGGAATCAAGAATTCATGACCCAATTTGCCGAGTGGACGACGTGTTTTGTTTTTGATGACACAGTATAAGCATTTTTCGATTGCATGCCAAAATAGCCACCCTCTTCCGGTTCTAGTGTAAGATGTGGGACGCTGACTACATTTTGGTATGTAGCGGGCCCGAAACGCACATGGCGAGAGCACTGGGAGGTGTCTTTCTTTGGCAGTTAAAACGGTCATAAAATTGTTATGGATTTGGATATTTCAGTTTTTGGTTCCAAGGATCTTTCAGGCTGTACGGAAAACATTGTATCGTTTTTGGTTGCGGGCTGCTGTCCTGCAATTGAATGTTTTTGGGGTGCAGGAGGGCATCGAATCCCCTTGCATACTGGACTACGGTTTCTGGATGTGAGATGACTCTCGTTCCTGGTCGAATCGGTTTTGGGGTGGGGACTATCGTCCTATTTGTAAAGAGTAGGGGTAAGGGCCTGCTTTATGGAGTAATGGAGGAGCCACCGATATGCATGGACAAAATGTCTAGGCTAGGTTTGTCTTTCAGCTGGGGAAAGATGATTGTTTTGGAGGAGGGATGCTATCGTGATGCTGAATAGAGGAAATAACTATGACCTGTTAACAAGACCCTAGTGTTTTGGCTTGAAGGCTGCCGTCAAGTCAAGCATATGAGTACTATTGACCCCGTTTTTTGTTTTTGGTGAGAGCCACCTGATGTCCGACTCAAAAAGGGAATTGTTTTTGGGGCTTTGGCTGCCTTCATCGAAGCCAGAGTAATTCTAATTGGTGGAATCTAAAGCGCTCGCATTGAATGAGAATAAATTTTGGCTGCAGAGTGCAACTTGAGAAAAGTATTCTCTGCCCTGTTGCGAATAGATTGGGAAGGTGAGGCATCGTCTTGCTTGAGCTTTGCATGTGCTCATGCAGTTCCGATTAAAGTGTCGACACCTGCGGAAAAATCTTCAGATCACAATACATTATGATAAAAATAGCACATTTAAATTTTTGCCGGAACCAAACACTTTTGGGCTTCCTTGTATGTGCACTTGTCTGTAGTTCCGATCAAAGTGTCGACACTGGGTCCAACGAAACGGTTTCCAACACAAGGTTTTGTTGGAAACCGTTTCAGAATTTGATAAAAAACGGCAAATTTAATTATTTGCTGTGGGCAAACGGAGACCGTCGGCAGACGATTGCTGGAGACCGTCGATTGTTAGCAATAATCATTGGCAGACGATTGCTTGACACAAGAGCTTCATCATTTTGGAAAGCGCAAATGGACCGCTTTATGTGTCCGCACAAATGGACCCGCACAAATGGATTGCAAGCGCAAATGGACCCGCACAAATGGATTGCAAGCGCAAATGGACCCGCACAAATGGATTGCAAGCGCAAATGGACCCGCGCAAATAGACTCACTTTAATAATTTTTGAATTTGTCGCATGAAAGAATTGTCCTGCAAAATCACTCCACACAAATTTCGTGTCAATTTGCTTGCGCTGTTGTGACAGAACTCAGAAAAGCAGATTGGAACGATGTCAGAAGATTGTTTCCAATTTCAAAATTGAAGCCACAGCAGGACAAGGACGAAAACTGTTTCCTGGACTGACAACTGAAACCAAGAGGCTTCGCCGTTCTTTTTTCAGAGTTTCAGATACGAAACGTTGTTGGCCGGGGCAACGGGGTCTTCTTGCGGGGTTGGGTTCTGGTTTTGTCCAACAGCAGGGACAAATTTATGGAAGGCAGTTTTGGCGTTTGGTCAAGAAGTTCGTCAACCGAAAGCAGAAACAAGCAGAATGCAAAAAAATAAGTTGGCCAGATGAGGCCTGTTCTCACGTTCGGTTTCTCGAGGCCGCCATCAGGCGTGCTGTGTTGAGATTATGCTTCCCGAGGATTTCCTGATCCTCCAACACCAGTTTCGAGCGAAATTCCACAACAATTCTAGTTTTCAATTTGCTTCTTGCAGATGGCGCGTTGCCCTCACTGCACTGAGCATGCGTCCCGCAACTGTTCAGCAACGATGGACAGATTTTTGCTTCATCACACTTTTTCAGACAGTCTGTCCAAAACAGATTCTCACTTGCTACAATATGCAAAGAAGAACATTGGATCATTAACCATTGCCCATTGTTGCTTCTCAAAACCTGTTTTGGACGGACCATCCAAAAAGTCTGATGCAAAAATCTGTCCATTCGGACGCGGCTTTACAAAAATGAAACATCGTCACACTGAGCAAAATTGGCCATTTGCGACCGCACATCACAACCCCCCAGAAGTTGGGTTAGGGCACGGCTATGTTGGTAATTTTCGTAGTTGTTCCATATCGAAACGACACCAGCGCCGCGCGATTATTGTTCGCAAGGACGTTAATGATATAAGTCTGGGAAGAATCGATGAACGGTTACAGAAGGCCAGAAGCCAGAATGCACATGGCTTGCTTGCTACTGCTCATGGAAATTGGCCAATTTTTGTGAAGAGAATAATGATTTTGAAAATGTCAATTTAATCCACAGAATAAAAAGACACAGAAACTTGGTCGTGGTGATCGAGATTTATCACTTCACTCACGGCTCGCCTTTTCAACTAGTTCCATGCTCACATTGAAATTAGATGAAATTCGTGAAATTACGGAGATTTGAACCGCCTAACCTGACCTTTTTCTTTGTTTCCAATGTCTTTTTTTTATTTTGAAGGGTCGTCACTTTAACACGTGGTTGGATGGAAAAGTAACCCAAAACGGTATTCATTTCTGATACAGGCGTCTGGTGTGGGAACTTTAAGTGTGAACGGACTTCAGAAGTTTTGGTGTTGGATATCCGACATCCGCTGCAGACGCCGCAATCCTTGTCATCACAACAGCTTCCAAAGTCCTGAGAATGAGGTCGAATTCAGTTGGCTCACTGTCGAGCAGGCAGCGGAGAATGATGTCAGAAATAACATAAATTTACCACCCTTGCATTGGAAGGACATCAGCAGGCAGGGAAAGTTTTTTCAGAACTTTGTTTCACGGCTGCGGACCTCGGAACACGCCCCACTTGGAACACTGCTACGTCCGAAGGCAGGGAGGTCCCGCTGGAGATGCCCAATCCAATTCGGCGAAAGTGATTTTGCGGACAACCGAATTCTTTTTCGACAAAGTTCGCGGTGCATGGGCAGGATAAAGCAGCCTGTGCCTGCCCGTGTAAAAACGGTAGGAAAACTCATAAAACAGTTGATGACTTTCAACAATTTTAGACCACACTGTTACAAACACGGTGTGTCTCTCAGAAAGTCCAAGGACAATCACAAAGTTGCCTTTTTGTTTGCTTTCAATGCATTTTGCGGCCTGCATGGTGTGGAGTTGTTGCATAATTTAGGCAAAATCAAGAAGTCATCAAATGTCTGACAGGCTCGCTACATTTGCATTGCAGCTGGTCTCGACAAATGAAGAATTTTCTGAAACTCGAGGAAACATGTTGCAATACACCAGCTCTCTCCCTTTCTCTCCCCATCTCTCCTCCCTCCACTCTCTCTCCCCACTCCTCTCTCTTCTCTGCTCTCTCCTCTCTCTTCTCTCCTTTCTCTCTCTGTCCTCTCGCCTCTCTTTTCTCTCTCCCTCTCTCTCTCCCCCTCTCTCTCTCTGCCTCTCTCTATGTTTCTTCCTGCCTTCCACGCGGTCCTTTCTCTTACTTCCCCTTCCCTTCTCCTTCCCCTCGGTAGGACAATAATTCTCGAAAGATTCTCGGCACAAATAGGTTGCCTCATTATTTGAAGAATATATCCTGGAGGGCGCATTTAGGTTGACTAAGATTTTTGTAAGGACATTTGCGAAATAAATTATGTTATGTGCCTACAATTGTCAATTGGGAGGAACGTTGGCGCTGGCAAATTGGATATAGATAAACGGTTTTCACTGACACCAGACTCTTTTTTTGTGTGGTTTTACACTATGACACCAGACTTTGTTGCAAGGACATGACTGCAAGAATAACACCTCCCCCTCGCTTGCTCATCCTGTCTTAGTGTAAACGACGTGTTTACGAATAGCGGGGTATGTTTTTTGGCCAAAATAGCAGCAAATGTGCAAACAGTTCAGCACCTATATTCGTGCGATTATCCAAAATAGGAACCGGTTTTGCGCGAGACGAACGGAAGTCGATCGCTGGCCCACTTCTGCAGCGAAGGTTGGTACCTATCGGGTCCCGGACAGACGGCGCCTTTCTACAAGTTCAATATGTTCGTCGGCCAACATTTAATGAATGCTGACAGGCAACATACATTTCAGAGTTTGAATTGAGACTTGTGCGCTTCATAACACCACGATGAATTAGAGCCTTGAGTACCTCCTTGTTTTTCCACCTTATCCAGCGCGCATGGCAGATTCGCGTCATTTATAGGTGCGGGATTAATTAATTTACCAATAATCACGAGGAAGGCACATGCCAAAGCCTTTACCTATTCTAGACTAATTCTTTCCGCAAATCGATTTTACAAATTCATTCGGCCGCATACCCCATTGCAACTCACCCTCTGGTTAAACTCAAATTACCAATTCAATGGGTAGATTTGTGTTGGAAAATTTCATTTCCATCCACAACGCTAAAAGCCATTGTTGCATTGAAAGTTACATCCGTCTCAAGGGCATCTCAAATGAGGCAGGTTTTTGCTCTGCAAACTCAAAATGATCTAGTGGCGTCACTGGGTCCAACACAACCTTTGATTCGTTGCCAGCGAACCAAGCACTTTACTCAAGAATGCACACATTATCCCACAACATTGTTGCATTGTTTTACTGCTTTTTGCGATTCAGTATATTGCTTAACGAAAATGAAATTTAATTTCTGTGCGCAAATCTGTTCTTTTTCGAACACATCTGTCACTATCTGCCTTTCTTCTCTTTTGTTAAGCGCTCCTTTTAACAAAGTAGAGGGCTATCAAAGTATGTTGGAAAATCAATCAATCAAAGCATGTTGGAAAACTTGACCCTCAAATATGTCACTTCTTTTCTGCAGAACCAGTTGAACCCCATCATTCAAAAAGTAATCGGATTTTTTCAAAATTCAAAAAGTTAAGGTATCTGTTGAGCACAGCGGTTCACATCACAAAGGAATTGGCCGCCTGCAGGGGATCGGTGACAGGGATAGAATGGACTGGGACAGAATGGGACAAAGGTAGAATGGGACTGAGACAGAATGGGACTGAGGCAGAATGAGACTGAGGCAGAATGGGACTGAGGCAGAATGGGACTGAGGCAGAATGGGACTGAGGCAGAATGGGACTGAGCCAGATTGGGACTGAGGCAGAATGAGACTGATGCAGAATGGGACTGATGCAGAATGGGACTGAGGCAGATTGGGACTGAGGCAGAATGGGACTGAGGCAGAATGAGACTGGGGCAGAATGGGACTGAGACAGAATGGGACTGAGGCAGAATGGGACTGAGGCAGAATGGGACTGGGGTAGAATGGGACTGATGCAGAATGGGACTGGGGTAGAATGGGACAGAGGCAGAATGGGATGAGTCAGAATGGGACTGAGGCAGAATGGGACTGGGGCAGAATGGGACTGAGGCAGAATGAGACTGAGGCAGAATGGGACTGAGGCAGAATGGAACTGAGGCAGAATAGGTCGAGGCAGAATGGGACGGGTAAATGGGACGGGGCAGAAGGGACTGAGGCAGAATGAGACTGAGGCAGAATGGACTGAGGCAGAATGGGACTGAGGAAGAATGGGACTGAGGCAGAATGGGACAGAGGCAGAATGGGACTGGGGCAAAGTGGACAGGACCGACAAAAAATTCTGCCTCAGTCCCATTCTGCCTCAGTCCGTTCTATCCCAGTCCCCCGATCCGTCTGCAGTGTAATTCTCTGTGCATCTGCACATGCGAATATCTGAGTCACCTTCGGGTGTAGACAAAAGACTCGGCATTTTTCTCTATCATCACATTCCAGATTTTTTTGCAAAAATTCAAAATTACCGCTCAAACGAAACAACATTGAGACCCGCTCGAAATCAGCGGTGCGATACCCTGATCTCGACAATATGCGCAAATATTCCCTTCGAAACCAGTTTGCCGAATTCCAAGTTCAGTGCGAGAGGCGTTCGCCTTGCCCCAAGGCATGGCAAATATAAATTGACGCACATGCGCCCAATTGGTACGGCCGGGCGAGGTGTGGCAAGCAAAGAAGGGCCCCAATGAAGTGTCGAATCGAGCATGAAAACATGACCATTTGCATAAATTAGTTGACATTCCGCACTGTTGTCTTACCTCTCGTGTGTATAAGGTGTTTCAGAAAAATGTGGGCAATTTATTTCGCCAACGTATACCTTCTCATGATTCCAAGAAAAAAGTGAAGAGATGACCCCGCAAAAGAATGCACCAAATTGGCCGTGTGGTGTGGCAGCACCACCTTTTCGCAGTTTATAATTTTACTTTAGTTCGTGCAATACCAGCACTTCTTCGCGAAATCCGAGGACATTTTCCAAGCCTACAGGTATGGATATCAAGCAGAAAGAGGTACAGTTGCGGCGGAATTAATGTACCCATACACGTCTTTTTCCCATTTAACTGTTGCCTCCGAAACTTTTTTTCTTTCTTTTTGTTCTTATGCAGGCGGTAGAAATTTAAGCGCCAGATTGCAACAAAGCATTCTAGAGGTGTCAGAACTGGGCCTCGGACATAAAAGATGATCTTTAATTTCTGCGGCATGGAATATTTGCCGAAATCTGAACAGTCGAATTTTTTGCATGTGTGAGTACGTTAATTCCGCCGCCGCTATGCTTTGACAATATGCAATCGGCTGACACCAAGCAGCAGGTTTTCAACCAGCAATATGCTCAAAGAGTAGGAGTTAGGTCTGTTCAGTTAGTTCTGATTAATCAAAAGGAAAGGAAAGACGTGAATAGCGTCCCGAAAGTTGGTTGAGACCGGTGACTGGGCAGAACGACCTGAGTCAGAAGTGGACTGAGGAAGAATTTTTGCATTTTTGGAGGCTGATTTTTTTCGGTTAGATAAGGTCAGGTTAGGTTAAGGTTAGGACAGGTGTAAGCTACCACCTCCATGCAAAAACTCCCTTCAAAATTCCCTCCTTTGTCCAATTCTACCTGAGTCCATTTCTGCCTCAGTCCACTTCTGTCTCAGTCCACTTCTGCCGCAGTCCACTTCTGCCTCAGTCCACTTCTGCCTCAAGTCCGTTCTATTCCAGTCCCCCGATC
The DNA here is from genome assembly GCA_030068105.1 of Sinentomon sp. SZTP_YWyxl. NCBI lineage: Eukaryota > Metazoa > Arthropoda > Protura > Sinentomata > Sinentomidae > Sinentomon > Sinentomon sp. SZTP_YWyxl. The sequence goes on from JASGXE010009338.1 coordinate 8,578, forward strand.
CAGTTGGTCACGCCAAATGTAGGTGGCTGCTATGTGCACAAAGGTTTTCCTTTCGCTGTCCTCTGGCTGGCACACTTTACACTCAGGAGCGTCGAACTCCAGCAACTATTGCATTCGGAAGAACAACTTGCATACGGGTGCAGGTGCTCCATTTGTGACACAATTTCTGTTGACCCGACTGATTGGACAAAATTGTCCAGTCGTTTCAGATTGCCCGAAATTGCGAGAACTTTGCATGGCAATGTCCTTGAATATGAGTATGTATTGAATTTTCTGTTCGTTTTATGCCGAAATTGCAAATGCTTTCATGGCTGTGCAAAAATTCCTTCACGATTAAGGATTTTGGCTTAGTTTTGTTAGCATAAGTTACAATGCTGGGCCCTGGTCGGCTTGGGCAAGTCGCAAATTGTTGTAACTTTTTCGGTGTTTACCGCCATATAGCTGTTCTTTCTATCCGAGGAGCGTTTTCACGTTTGAGACAAGAACGGATGATATCGTCCTTCCACGCACAGTTGCTAAATAAACAGTTCGCCATGCATACTCGTACGCACGATAAGAGATCCTAATTTGCAAGCCACCCTGTAGATAACGTCAAAATTCACGCCTCTCTAAACTCGATATTCTTGTCGATATTTTTCCATCAAATAATCGGTCCATAATCGTCACAGCACAGTCAAAACGCTTGATAAGCGTATTGTCACAGTGTTGACATTTGTTTCCCAGTGGTGGTTTTTTGCATTTCCCTATCTGATTTCTCCGAAATTTTTCATTTCATTTTGAGAATCGAATTTTCTGAGAATTATAACAAAAAATATTCACAACAATAAACTTTTTGCAACAATAAAACCGAAAACATGCTTTGTGCAAACCATCTTCATCGATGAATTCTCCTTAATTGTTGACGCGGATCTCTTTTACAATGTTCTCAATAAACCCATCCCAACAAATTTATCGGTTCAACAGAATGTAAATTCGGATTTTTTGCACCAAGGCTTTCATATCGTCTGTCCAAAACAGATTTGCAGTTTCAACAATGAGCAATGGTCAAAGCTCGAATGTTCTCCTTTGCACATGTTGCAAGTGACAATTTGTTTTAGCAGACCATCTAAAAAGTCTGCAATACAAAAAAAAATCGGTCCATTTTGACGCTGCTTTGCACGTTTAAAAGTGCTTTGAGATTTGTGATTTTTTACATACGCGAGAAAATTTTTCAAAACATGTTTTGGCAAGAACCTAATGCTGACAATCACCAAGTTGCATATGAAAAAAATCCTTAGGGGTTCTTTGCTCATTAATCTTCCATGTGAAATACGAGCGAACCAGTTTAATAGTAGCCGGTCTCATTCCAACACATTTTGGTTCCGGCGAATAAGTTAAACGCTCACTTTCATTCTTTTTTCCGAAAACCCTTCGGGAGTTATCGAGAGTCCTTGGGAGTACCCTCCCAAGGACTCTAATTTCATTAGAAATCCTCCTGCTCTTCATAGAGTTCAACTTCACTATGCTCAATCTCTTGCCATTCTGCATTGATTGATCATTTTTGCCATGAGCTTTTTTCTCTCTCTCTCTTGTCATGTTTTTGAACAGTCGTTTTATTTCCTTGTTTTTTTTTTCTTTTTTTTCTCTCTCTCCTTGTGTGTAATTCAATGTGATTTTATCTTTGCATTCACATGAAAAATTGCAAATACAAATACAAATGCGTTCTATTATAGCTTTGATTTGCGTTGTTTTTCAAATCAAATATTTTTGCAAGGACCATACCCCACAAGAAAATGGATGAGGCCCTCATGTGTTTTGAATTGCCGTGCGGTGTTTTGGATTGTCCCTTCAGCATGTTATCTTCCTGTTTATAATTATCCGGCGATTCAAATTGCCCATCCCCGACTATTGATTCATGAAAATACCCATCCATTCACATTGTACGAGTTATAGGTAATGTGTACTCGTAAACTCCTTACCAAAAGTCTTGTAACATATAGGAGTTCATTATTAACTCAGGTGCCATTTGAGGGTTAAGTCATTTAGATATAAGGAGGGGGGACACAATTGCATGGTCGAAGGGAAAGATTTTCAGAAAAAAGCTGTGCTCTTGGCAGTGCAATTATGCTGTTCCCCCTTTGGCACCAGCATGCGGCACAGGGTGTGCCTTTACTGTCAGGTAGTCTGTTAGGTCAGGTTAGATGAGGTTAGATTGGGTTAGGTTGTGTTAGCTTAGGTTAGGTTAGGCTAGGTTTCTCTGTGTAGTGAAATTGAAACTTAACTTTCAGCAACCTGGACCTCACCCAACCCAATAGGTGGGAACAAAGAAATAAAGCAGGAACAAAAAAAAAAACAAAAAAAAATGTTTCTCTGCGAGCGTGTAATTGCGTCCCCCCTTATAAACGACATAACCCAGAATCAATGGCAGCATACGCCGCAAAATATCATGACACTCGTGTGAGGCGTGAAGTGTCACCAAGGCCTGTTCAAATTAGATGGCCCCTGTGTCAACCAATACTTTAAAATGTCGCCTATGTTCGAGGACTTTTGATGTTCGTGTTTGCGGAGCACCCGTCAAGTGACTTTCCCCCAGCAGATATGCAATTCTGCCCCACATCAGTGAGATACAATTAGAGAAAACGGAACAGGAATGTTGAAACGTTTGGATATCTGGCGGATCATTTTTGGACCGGAACAAAACGAATTCTCGCGGCGAACGCGAGGACCATGACAAAATGACAATTTTGCATCTCATTTTTCGTTTTATTTTCGGGGAATTCGTTGTTTATTCAAGGTATGCTTAGGCAACAGAAAAATGTTGAGCAAAATATTGCTGGCACCTTTTCATCATCACATCTTGAACTCACCACCCCCAAAAAGTTTTCCCAATTATATTTCAGCGTGGCAGAAACCTTTTTGTGTTCTTGGTTCCGGTACACAGATTTGACCAAATACGTGTATCTACAGGAAAACCGGTAACAGTTCGGCATACCTGCCGACCGCCGCCGCCTCCGCCGCCTCTACCGTCTCCGCCGCGTCATTTGCACATAGTTAGGAGGTGGCGGGAAAAGGAACCGAGGCGGCGGGTCGAAAAAATGAGGCGGCGGAGGCGGCGGAGGCGGCGTGTGCGGCGGAGGCGGCGGTCGGCAGGTATTCCGAACTGTAACCGGAAAACCCTTAAGGCCTGGCTGATATCAACAGCACTTGATGCAACTTCACGCCCTACACGTGTGTTATGATGTTTTGCGGCGCATGATTCCATTCATTCCACTCGAAAATGGCGCTTAAGATGATTTTATAACGAGTTTCCATGCTGCGAAGATTTTGGGAAGGAGAGTGTTACCGGAGTCCTTCAAAAGTCAGTTGACAATCCCAGACAAGTGCATTGCAATTTTGACGCAGTTTTGAGGCAATTTTGAGACAATTGCGGGAGCATGGATGCCGCGCTTCTTTCACTTTGATTGCAATGCTTGCGCGGTATTAGCACACAACGCAATCTGGATGCGAAAAGTGCGGAAACACCCACGGGGTTGTCAACAGACATTTGAAACGCCCATAGAAAAATTGCATCAGAAGGGCGGTTTATCTGATCTCCCACGCATTCAATCAATCATCGGCATCAGAGATAGAGGGAGACACCAACGCAGACCTTCCAGCCAGCTGACTGTCCTTCAGCCATTTCCTGCCACTGAGGATATCCGTAATCCGATTAGGTTATAAACTGCGTCAGAGGGATATGCTATTAATGTGAAACAAATAAGTGTCCTTCGACGGTGAACAATGCCATGTCTAATTATTGGAGAATACATCCCATGAGAAGCGAGACGAATACGTATAGATTTTTAAAAGGTTTGGGCTGATGGGCACACAATGCCGGATAACCGTGATATATTAGACTCACAGATGGCATTCAAGGCGTTTTCTGATCCTGGACAATAGAGAAACTTAGTATAGAAAAGGACTGGGGCCTGTGCAGCTATATAATCTGCGTCCCAGACCAACAGGATGTCCAGTAATTGCGAATACATGCCAACATGTAAACATAGGCAATATTGTAAAGTACTGGTTAACACAGGGGCCATCTGATTTCAGCAGGGTTGGTGCAACTTCACGCCTCACACGAGTGTCATGATGTTTTGCGGCGCATGATGCCATTGATTCTAAATGGCGCCCGAGTTTTCATGAACTACTAATTTCGAAGACTTTTGATAAGAAGTGTATACTCAACTCTTTGGCCATGTATACTGGCGGCGGAAAAAATTACCCATACATGTGAAAAATCTCCATTCTTGAGATTTTAGCAAAAACTCCATGCTGTAGAAATAAAAGATCCTCTTTCATCACTAATGTCAAAATCTGACACCTCTAGAAAGCTCCGTTGCAATTTGGCGCTTTAATTTCTACCAAATGCATAAGAGTAAAAAGAAAGAAAAAAAAAGTTTCGGAGGCAACAGTTAGATGGAAAAAACACATGTATGAGTAATCTTTTTCCGCCGCCACTATACCTATCCGGATTTTTTTCAGGTTTGGACTAAGCTGCTGTCGGAAAATTATTTTCGTCCGCGTGTTTAGATGCCGAATTCCCTCGAGCCTGGTGCCAAAAAACACTTCGAACTTTGTGGAATACGGTCGGTGGTTTTTAATTGCTGCACCCTTTCCGAACTATCACTGTTCACTCAAGTCCGCTTTTGCACGTCAGCCGTGCATGGAATTGAAACATCAATCTGAAAGGAATCCCTTCAATGACAGGCCGGGGGCTGCCCTGATGCCGAAATAAACACTTCGAATTTGGATGATGATGAGGAAATGGCTGCCTACATCCGAAAAGGGCTTTTTCCGGATTAGAAGGCCGAATTCTAAAAAAATACAAAAAACGAAACACCCTATGTGTTTAAGGCAATGCTCCTACGCATAAAAAGGAACAGACAACCATTAATTTTAGGATATAGAGTTCCTTGAAAAGTCTTTGCAGGCCTTTTATTCCTTGATTTGCGGTTGGCGGTTATAGCCTCCAAATCTGTTGTCAGTGTGCTAATGATAGGATGTTACTGTCTGTCTGAGGCTGTCAGTCTCCTTCTGAAGGTTCTCTTTGGATAGACAAACAGACTCGTATAAAAAGTCTCGCTCGGAAAATCTGGTTTTGTTTCCGTCAAGCGTGGGTGGCTGAGGTGGTTCAAAAAGAAAACTTTGCAGAGACTGAAATTCAGGCATGTACAATGTTCACCAAAATTCACCGAACAGAGGAGAAATTTTAAAAGTCTGGCAAATCTACCAGCAGGGGGCCATCCATTTTCAACAGGGCATGCAGTTTCAAACCCATACCGATTCAAAATGGCGCCAGAGTTAATTATCTTTCGATACTCGTGGCGCAGTAGTTTGCGTGTCGGACTCGTGACCTGAAGGTTGTGGGTTCGAATTCCAGTCGGGATACGATATTTGCCGTGGCATAAATCGTGTGTGAATCCTCCCTCGGTGAAGAAGGTCGGAAAGGCAGACATAATGTTCGTCCTTCGGATGGGACTTTTTGCATTGTTGTGCAATATGGTATGTCCAGTAGAAATCACCGAACACTTGCTTTGGGTGTGTTCTCTGGAATCTTGTTGATGCCAATCCGAACAAAAAGGAGAACCGTGACTTCTTGTTCTTTGCGGAGTTATAACTTCTTTGCAGCCGCTTCCCCCTAAAGCAATAGGCCCTATCTGACAATCTGCAAAACAAAATCGCACATTCCACGTGGACAGGCAGATAGCACTGACGAAAGATTGAACCACAGAGTCAAATGCCGGAAGAATTTGGCATCAGAAGAAGAAAAAGTTCGAAGATGAAGGTCTTCCAAGAGGTCGCTGAAGTTTCGAATGTCCCAACTTTCACAACAATTTTAAAAGTGCGCTCAGCCTTTAAAAATTGGAAAGCAGAGCACAATGTATCAAATGAGGATATGATGAATATCAGCGGAATTAAAAGGAAGTTACCTGGCTCAGTTACCTGGCTGTGCGCAGCAATGTCTAATTTGAGATCTCAAGTCGCCTGTTCAGAGAAATTTCAGTCCCGTTCCAAGGGAAATAATCGATCAACCGACCAGACTCAAGCGAAGCGAGCAAATAATTGTGCACATGGGCCACGCATGTAGTTGGCCTAAACCAGAAAATTCACCAGAGAGGTGAAGGAAGCGGACATGGCGGCAGAAAAGGAGGAACAACAATTGAAGATTTAAAACCTTGCCACCAGGATTGGAATATAGCGAAGATTGTTTGTTTCAGAACGCCAAGTACCGGGCATCCCCTTGACAAAGCGTATACGTGTATATATGAGCAATGTGAGGGAGCCAATCGAGGGCGCTTTTTATCCTATACTTGCCAGACCTAAACCCTTCTAATCTGGAGTGAGCCTCCTGAAACCACCCAAGGTGGTTTCAGGAGGATCATTGCACCATAGGAACACCAATCGGAGTCAAAATTTATTTACTTTTTAGCCTTGGACTGAGAAACTTATGGAGAATAGGCTAGGTTAATTCAAGATCATATGATCTGTAAAAGGGTCATATGGAGTTCATGCTCCATTTCTGCTGCAACAACATTATAACAACAATGTAGTTATTTTATAAAAATGTAAAGTTGTCTTTGTTGGCTGCAACCGGGCGAATGGAACGTGGAACTGGGTCAACAATTTATCATTCTGCAAAGATTCATTTATAGATGATGAGAGGACCAAGAGCGCCACCTTGCGGAACACCTCTCCCAACAATGATTATTAAATCAGAAGTACTTTGCTTTTGCGTCACGATATGTGAAAATGACCACAAGAAATCTGGATATGGTGCAATAGGGGCGATAGGCATCAAATTTCTGGACAAATAAGAGGATACACAAGATCGAAAGCTTTAGAAAGGTCAAAACTCATTGGCATCTTTTGGAATCTCGAAATCTTGGGTTCGAAAATCTTTGCAAAAGTCGAGTAAAATAAACAATCTTACCCTCATCTGCAAAGCTGATGATTTCTGAGGTCATCCGTGGTCATCCTCACCATCCTGAAAGCGATCGTCAGGAGGAGTCATGAAGTGGTCGAAGTCAGCCCCTTCCTCGGCCCTGTACAGCGTCTCAAAAAGGACCTCCTTCGGCAAAGGCAACGTTATGTTTGGCGGTGTGCGATAGCCCAGCCTGTTCAGAATTCGGCGCTTGACGGTCTCCAGCCTCAACGTCTCTGTGATAGCCGAGTAGTCCGAGGACAGGGGCTCGGTCACTGAAGATTTGCACTGTGGACACGGCATCGCATTTAATTCGGAATCCGACGTTGTGTGTAGTGTGTGCGTCTGAGCCTCCGACACTAACCCAAACACACCACTGACCACTGTCACAGAAAGCCAAATGAAGGCGGAAATGTAAAGGCCTAAAGACCGCGGTAGCCTCTTGATTTTTGACGCTGCAGCGTGTTTACAGTGTCCCATTGTGCTAACGCATGAACACCTGTGGAACGTCCGATGCCGTGGCCTCGGCTTTTGGCATTTCTGGGGCCGGGAGCCCAAAGGCCACGATTTGATTGCTCCTTTGGTTTTATCCGAACTTCTTGAAGGTGAGAAACCATCCGAGGATTTGCGAGTTCTGGTATCATGAGCAGAACAGGTTGCACGTTGAGTGTGCGTTGGAATCACGTTCAAAAGCGGAATATGTCTTGACACCACTGCTTCACAACCACTTACGCAACGTGAGGCCAATGTTCCCGGTTGAAAGCGCGACTGGCGGACGCAGCTTCTGGACGCGTGAGATGAGCCAGATCGGGCCGGACCTGGGGGCCAGGTGAACCAGCTTGCCAATGAACACAATGTTGCCCAGACGTGCCGGTCATCCAGCACATTATCGGCTAGTTGTTGGTCTGCGTGAAAGCGATCTCTCGTCAGATGAAGCTCACGACGACAGTCACGAACTGTCTCTGACGGCAAGGACCTCCGGATCGCCGACAGCGAAGCAGTCTGGACGTCGTGGACGCCACAATTCTTACGCTGGTCTAGATCGCCGACACCAGCGTGGCAGACCCATTTCGATATAAAACACGACAAACTTAATTCCGAGTTCAATTGAAACCAGTTTTGAACTGCAAGACAATTATTTCTGCCTGTTGCTGCCTCGATCAAATTCGCCCGCACCGAGACGTGGCAGTCGTTTGTTTTGACTGCCAGGGCGCGTTTGTGGCAATCCGTTTCATCAAGACACCTCCCCACCGCGCGACATGGATCAATCCCCGTCAGAGACACCGGCTTGAAACTCTCCGAGACTGATGGCGATCGTCTTGCGGTAACGGTCCGCCTGTGATCACTGTCCGATACCTCGTCACTTTCCACCGGGGTTGAAGCCAACTGGCGAATT
>JASGXE010009339.1:0-16564 GCA_030068105.1 Sinentomon sp. SZTP_YWyxl
AAAATTGACCATGACCAAGTCTAAGATATTTGCGCAAGATTTTGAAATCCTAGTGGGTTCATTTACGAGCTGTTTCAATGCAAAGCATGTTATGATTTTTTCAACAAATCGGTCATTTGCATTCATGGACCGGGAAGGTGACTTGCAAGTTGATGAATAAGATGGACAATTAAAATCTCCACAAATCAAAACTCGATGATTCAATGCAATGTGGAACGAAATGGAATCATATAACTCATCAAAAAGAAGACAGTTGGCATCAAGGTTAGGCGGAAGGTAAACAGAAGCAAAAAGATTTTGAAGTGTTTGCTCAAGTTTACACTGCACCAGATTATTTCTAAATTACTTGTGTGGGGGAGGCCAGTTTCGGCAACCATGCTGGTAAGGTAATTCCTTATCCCCAGTAAAACACCGCCCCCGCGCCTCTCTTCTCTATCCTTACGGAAAATGGCAAACCCTGAAGGAAGAATTTCTGCATCAGATATCCCGGGCGAGAGCCACGTTTCTTGCAGGAAAATGACTGAAGTGTCATATTGTTGGACAAAGTCACACAGATCAAGTCGTTTGGACAGATTCACAATTGATCGACACTCATCACTAAAATATACGAATCGGGGCGACAGGACTCGGGATTTGCTGCATCAGTCATCGGAGCAAGAAGAGGAGTTTTTGAAACCCTTGGGCATAAATCCGTTTTACCGCTTGGTGTAGTAAGTGCAATGCTTATGGCAGCCAAGGTGCCGGTGGGAGATGAATGGGTGAATCAAAGGGAGCTGAGCAATTCCCATCAAAATTCAATCCTTGCGAATTTGGAAATGGTGAAAATTCACAATAAACAGGGGCCCGCAATCCATTTAAAACAGGCTCTGATTTGGCAGAAAAACGTGACGCCTTGTCAGCGAATGTACGTGTAGGCCCACCCGTATGTTTGCTGTGGCGAGCCAAGCGGATTTGTGCTGCAGTGCTTGATGACAAAATTCGCGGCTGACCGAATGACGAGCGTTTTTTTTTGTGTCGTTGAAAAGGCAAATGACATGAATGCAAAACGGTAAAAAAAGCAATGCGATAAGCAATTGGAAAACGAATTTGAAAATGTTCTGTTAGGGCACATCTGAACAATGAAAAAAGAAACAATGAAAACAAAAAAAAAAAAAAAAAAGAATCAAATGTTCTTTTTCATCTGAACCTTACCCGCATTCATGCGAGGTAAGGTTCTCACGAATCTGCATCAACAGCAGGGTACAGTCTCCTGTGGTGAAATGTTGCTGGGCTATGTTCGAAGACTTTTGATAATGGGTGTATACAGGGTAGCCCAAAAGTCTTTGGCCATAGCAGGCGTTTTTTCCGCCTTTTTTGCAGAATTAGTCTGTACATTGCAAGTTAAGCCTTATCTTTATCCTTTTTGTGCGTTTTCGCGGCTCTGTGAGTCGAATCGTGTCAAACTGGTCAACCTTCAATCATCATCATCAGCGACATCATGCTTTTTCTTCAATCGACAAGATACAAAAATCGACGATCGATAACTTTTTGCGTTTTTTTTGCTGGCGCTGTAATCTCAACATACGCTGGATTTGTTTGCATTCTAAATTATTAAGGTGGCTAGACACTGCATGTTTTTTCCGCCAACATTCAGATTCTGAATCCACAGGCAGCATCTTATGGAATCCAAATTTCTTCGCCCGGACACATCCGAAAAAAGCTTCCTGCGAATGCACGGAGAATGGACAAATTGCATGGGATGCCCGGAATTCGCCGGCGGCACAGAGAATTCTCAGACAAGGCCAGCACAACACTCAAGGGAAGATAAAACATCCCCAATTTTCGGTTACTTTGGAATTCCTGAATCCCGATTCTTTCGACGCATCAGATTCTTCCGATGCATCCCAAGCTTCCTATGCATCCCACCCATGCTTCCGACGCATCCGATGCATCATTTCTTTTGAATGCGATGTGACCATTATTAATGTTGAGACTTTGGACTACCTGACTAAGTTACTACCGATTCTTCCGACGCTTCCAATGGATACGATTGCATCCCATGAAAATCGACGCATCCGATGCATCCCACGCATCGGAAGCGTCGGATACATCGGAATCATCTGATGCATCGGTTGGGTCGGAAGCATCGGTTTTCAGGTAAATGTCAATCTTACCCACATTAATGCCTGATGTCACATTGCATTCATAAAAATGATGCGTCGATGCATCGTTAGGATGCATCGGAATCATCTGATGCATCGTTTGCGTCGGAAGCATCGGTTTTCAGGTAAATGCCAATCTTACCCACATTGATGCCTGATGTCACATTGCATTCACAAAAAATGATGCGTTGGATGCATCGGAAGAATCGGATGCGTCGCAAACATCGGTAGTCAGGATTCCATAAAGTCTCTACAGTCCATTTCGTCTAGAAGGTTAACCATTTTGGGCGAAATCACATTTCGTGTAGAGACGCCTTTCCTGCAAGAAACGGATGTCGAATTTGACGCAATATGAACTTTGCGAAAAGGCTGTCGGGGTCATTTGCCTTTGTGGCCTTTTTACCTTTTTGAAAATAAAATTCCCGTGTTGTGGGAAGATAATTCCAGCGTAGAGTTTCACGTCCGTCACGTTGCCCTCTGCGCCATCATCGGTTCGGAAGACATCGTTTCTTCCAGCAAGCCTGGATGACACAAATTGTCCATGCAGATGGCATTTGCAATCGTTCTTGAACAGACAAACACTTTTTTCTCCTAATGCCACGCAAAAGATATCTTTTCGAAGTTGCAATACGCGGGAGACGATTTTCAGGATATGCCTCTCCCACTTTCAATCCCCGCTTTTTTCCAATATGGTTGAAAGAAACAGTGGAACCGACTGCGTTGTCCTGAATTACTTCGCGTGTTCAAAGGGTCAGGCATTGAAAAATGACCATGATTCTGAAAAATGTGTCGTGATTTGGCGAATTCCAAAGAGAATCGCAACAGGTTTTTCCCCGCAGTTTCGTGAATGATTAACCATCCCAGCATCTCAACTTGTTCAACTTTAGTGCGATGAAAAAGTTGGGGTGAATCTTTCGGTGGGAACGGTGGAAGCGGCGGTGGGTCTGCTGAAAGATGCATCAGGGAATACGGGCCGAAATCCATTCCATCTTCAACCATGTTGCAGGGGCGTCATTTCACGCTTTAATGGGGGTAGCATATCGCTGGGTAAGATCTCGGCTCAACCCAGCCCAATCGGGTCTAGTGGAATGTTGAGCTGAAGAATTTTTGAAATGCTTCGCTTTGTGTGCAATATTTGTGTTCCGGAGGTCAAATTTCCCACTGTTGCAAAAGCATCACAGTGCAAAAACCAAAACACATGCCAGGGGGTAAGAGAACCAATGGGGCATTTTTCAACCAGCCCCTTAACAAAATGATGGGCCTGTCATGTTGAAAGAAGGGGAGCCAATTTGTTGCACGGAGGATCACGTTCAGTACGAGACGGCCAAAATGCATCCAGGTGTGATTGCCCTGCCTGACAGCTGTGCGAGAGCGAAAATTGTGCAGCGGTGGCATTTATTTATTTTTTTTTTCAAAATCAACCGAAGGCGAATAGCAATCATGAAATGAAAAGCTGAAGAAACTTATTGCTTCAGCACAATGAATTCAATTACCATGGCGCGAAAACGCTGTAAATTTCACTTGCAGAGTGGAAAAACAAAAACTGGCGTTTGTATGGCCAAAGACTTTTGGGCTACCCTGTATTCATATTCATTAGTATATAATCATCGAAAGGAAAAATTGAATAAAACTCAAAAAGTGATTTCTGGCTCCATTAGGAAAAAATTCACAACATTCAAGAATACCAGTAACATATGGAACGGAATAAAGTCACGAAAAAAAATGTTTGCAAAAAAGCCACACCGGCGCAGATCTCAATTTGCAACAATTTCCTATTTTTGTTTGAATAAAGGGTGGGCAGAAATCATCCAATCACAAGGATAAAAGCACAGAGGCTACTTCTGGACACGTTTTATCTGGACTTGAATAATTCTGGATTTTGAGCTGGGTTTTGCAAATGGGATTTTATAATTTGGGGTTTTGATCTTTGCGAGATGCGTCGCCAACACGGGGCAGCGTCCGGGGATCTCCCGTCAGGCCCTTGAAATTCTGGGCGAGGGGCACGCGGAGGTGTCGCGCCGGTTCGTACCCATATCCGCAGCAGGTCTCCGAGGTGCAAAGTCTCTATAGCCAATAGAACAATGTTGATAAGGGAAGTCGGCAAATTCGATCCGTAACTTCTGGATAAGGATTGGCTCTGAGGATCGGGGCGCTGCCCGGGCTCGGTTAGAAAAATGGTATAATTTTTGATTGGTGTAATTCTGGATTGGTAGAATAAATATGAGGCATGAACAGATGGTGGATACTGCGAAAAATGAATGCAGGTTGAGCAAAAAAATGAGCCCACAAAAACAGCGACAGTTATGTTCACTTTCTTTTCTTTTTCTATTAAATTGGCAATTTTGGACAAATAACTTTGGAAAATCACCTTAGAAAATCTAAAGAAACAGTCAATTCAAAAAGAAAATTCGTACAGATTTTCGAAATTGTATTTGGTTGGTTGGGTAATTATTCTCACCTCTATTGGTTGCGAAAAAAATAAACAAAACACGAGATGTAAAATTTATTCCAAAGGTGCAAAGTATTCATGGCGTCCAAAATTCAATTTGTGTGATTGTGTCCTGGTTCATTTGTTTCAGTTGAATCAAACGGTTGCCCATGTCACGATACCTTCTTCTGCTCACAGGCGGCGCCTCTCCTTCTAGAGTTGTGCAACTGCTACCTCTGTCTGGCCTTCACAAGCTTTTAAAACTGCAAAACATGCGAATGATGCGTTAAAATTTGAACTTGGCGACAATGAAAGATAAAAGCGGCACCGGGCACACCCGTGTGGTGCCGTCTTCATACGTGAACTTTGCTGGCTGACTGACGCTCGCAAATGTTTAACAAGTATAGCATTTCAACAACTCTCGCGGCCTGTAATGGAACTATACTTGAAATTGAATTTTTTTCAACTCAGTTTGCAAAGAACACATCATTGCTTTTTTGCACTGTTCAAAATCGGTTTCTTCTGGGAGATAATGCCAGACCAGAATTATGCCAGTCCAGAATTTAAAAGGTCAAAATTACCAATCGAGAATTATTACAGGTCCCAGTGCAGAATTACCAGTCCAGAAGTCACGGAAAGCACATTTTACAAGGGAATACCTGGCCTTCTATGGTGCCAAAAATTCGGCGACATTCCTTCAAAATTGTCCCAGTTCTGGGAATGGAAAGAATATCCTCAAAGACAAAGTGCATTGCGCAGTTTTTTGCTGCTACACGATCTCGCTTGTTTTTGCTTAAATACCGATAGAAGCAAATATCGGATCAAAATGCCGCCAACGCCATTGCATATATCGCTGCCGCAATGATGAACGGGCATAAGTGGTCGAAAATGTGCAAAAACGCAGAAACCATAATAAAGTGCAACAAATACCTGTTGAGCCTCTTTGTTTCTAGTCAAGTGCTTGGAGAACAATTTTATGAAAAGGAATAACAGGGATTTGTTTACTTTTACAGCATTTGTTGCAACAACTCTAGACGCAATAATGAAGAGGCACAATGCAGGGTTGTGCCCATTTAAACCTAGTCCTCAAGATCGATGAAAAGTTTATAAAGTGAAACAAATGTCTGTTATTTCGCTTTATATTGTCCCTCTTCATCCGGTGTGATGTTGATAAACTGCAACAACCCAGACTTGTGGCAGTTCATCTTTGCGAACCCGTAGTAATAAATGCCCCGAGATAAAGAGCGTCAGGGGGTACTTGTGCCCATTCATCTTTGTGGATTTTCATTCCTTTTGATGCAATCATGTAGTGCAACAGGGGACACTTGTTGCATTTCATCGTGGTGATTACAACTATATCTGGTCCCCCTGATGAAGGGCAACAAACCATAATTGTGCCCTTTCAAAACATCTGCGATGCGTGCATAGATTTGTGATAAAAAGCGTTTAATGGGGTTTATGCCACCTGCAAACAATTCGAAATGCTCTTCGGCATGATTATGAAATGCAACAACCCTGTCTTAATCCCTTTTATAACAGCCAACATGCGCCTGCCGTAAGCCCATAAATGGTCACAAGTTGTACTTGTTGCCTTGGTAAAATTGTCGAAACTGTTGTTTCCGCAATTTTGAATTGGTTCAAACACGCTTATGCCACCTTGTTTGCAGAGAAAGTTCAATGCAGATCAGCCATGAAGTACTGTAACTTGCATTGCTTGCGATCATGACGAACCTGCGCTTTGCAATTCTGAAACTTTTGGCTGGAATTTCATCAGCGAAAATCAACTTTATCTCTTCCATGAAAAAACGATTTCAAGCGCCAACCAAGATCAATCATGTCAACACGTATGGTGTTTTCCTTAATTCGTGCTTTTTCACGTGTTGCTATTCGCATAAGTCCATGAACGGACAACGGTGAAACGGTTTAGCAATCTGCTTCTTCAATGCCTCTCGCACAACACATTTCTCCTCGAACCATGTGTAAATGGCCCTATCTCGAGACTTGGCCCTATCTCGAGGCGGACGCAATTCCAGGTTCCTTCCTGCTCAAAACAAATTTGCTACCTCCTCTGATTTCCCCCTGATTATAATTGAGCCGTCATGTTCGTAATTGAGGCATGCAGAGTGCATGGACATGATAGCCTGCTCGAAACAGAACCTTTCCCTATATCCAAGAGGGGACCTGGCATTTTCTTTCTTCTCTCGTGGGCAAAGCTGTGTATTATAAAAAATAATACACAGCTTTGCTCATGGGTATAGGGCGGAGAGATTGACGGGCCATTCAACTAATTTTATTGACTCCTTATTCCTTCGAACGATTGTTTCTGTGACGACCACCCATTTCGCGGCAAGAGCAAAGGCAGCTTTAATTTGATCGTCCCACCAGGAAGCTTTTTTCTTGGAAATGGATAGTTTTTAAAAAAAGGTAGGTAGACCAGATGGTTTAATGGTATAGTTTTTGCACAATTTTTTTTTTGAGAAAAAGGGACTCATCAGATGTTCTACAGGGTGCAAAAGAATTGAACTTGGCTGGAAATGGGAAAAGGCCAAAGCCAGACAAGTGGACTCTTAAGATCGGCATGGTCCGCGGCACGAAACGTGCCTTGTGATATTTTCTGTTCTCGACTTTTTGTCTCGACAAGGGTTTGGAATAAACATGTTTCCGAAAACAAGGAGTGGTTTCGAAAACAGGGAGTGATCCTCATAATTTAATTCTTTTGTGATCGATCGGGAAAAACCATGAACTGGACCGGCAATACCAAATCCCCTCCTGTACCAACCCAGAACGGTAGGTAACTCATAGTCATCCCTTTAAGAGACCAAAACTGGATGACTCCTGTAAAAGAGGGAATGATCCGTAAAGTCGGCGAAGGACCAGGAAGTCTGTCGGGAACGACATGAATTTTATCGAGAATAGCAAAAACAAGGAACAACCCCTAACGGTCACCCATTACCGCTCGTTTCGGATCTAAAACTGGGTGACCTCCTGAAAAATGGAATGACGCTCCCTGAATCTCGCTGAAGGACATCCAATCGGCCGGAAAAGACCTGGAATTAGATGGAGATAATTAAAAACCCCACAAGAACAACCCTGAGCCGTCACTCAGAGCTATACGTTTCGGAGTCATGGTCCCCGGAGCTGTAGGATCCTCTGAAAAACAGGCTGGCCCAAAAAGTCGCTGAAGGACTGAAAATCTGCCAAAAACGACCCTACCCGAAAACTCCTTGCAACACTGAACGGTCACCAAGAACAATATCCGTTGGGTGACCCACTGAAACTAGAGGCGACAGTTAAAGTTACTGAATGATTTGAAAATCGGCCTTGAAATGACCTCAATAACCATCGAATTCAAACGAGCTATCGCAAGATCTCGTTAGAGTCGACCCTTCGCTCGCAGATGATTTCAAAACGTATCAAGTTCTCTTTTTTTGAAGCTTGCTTAACATTCTCGTTCGCGCAAACAGCCCGAAAATAAGCGGAACCGCAGCACCAGGTTTTAGCATGACTCTACCTCTCGAAGGCGCTTTCATCCAGTAAAAAAAAAAAAAAATGTTGGCAGGAGTGATGGAGATAAGCGGGTAAGCCTGCGTGATCGCTCAGGGTTGTTCTCGGGCGTTTTTGGCGTCCCCGGTCAGATTCATATCCAGGGCAGCTCACTGCAGCAGTTATTATGTCATATCTCTGCTGCTGTGACTGTTGTTCATTATTCATGCAACTTTTAAACAAAATTTATGCCAAGCCTCTTTTCCATGCCATTAACCGAATTTCAGAGTCATTTCTTTTTCGTGGTGTTCCCCAGTTGCGGTGTGCCATAGCTTTGAAACGGATTGCAATGGCTGCCTTTCGGAGCTTTTCCCCGCGGGGTTTCTGTATTCCCGATCAAATTTATAGGTACCTACGGGGAAGTGGATCGAATGTTATTTGGGCAGATTGAATTTTTGGCCGAATGTACGGATCCGTAATTTAGTCCGAACGGCGTTTGATTCGAATGGCTTTTAGTCGGACTTGACTTTGGTTCGAATGAGCTTTACTGCGGACGGCGTTTGCTCCGAGAGTCTTTAATAGTCCGAATTGTTTTCAGTTCGAATGGTTTTTGTTCGATTGGTTTTTCATTTCGAACGCTTTTTAGTTCGAATGCTTTTTTGTTCGAATGGTATTATTATTTTTTATTTTATTTTTATTATTATTGAAGACAATACTTCTACAACAGGCTTTGGTAGCAGGTCACAAACATAAAAGAAAATCAACAGTCAGTGGTTAAAAGGGTCATGGTAACACATATAGCAGAAAAACAAACAAAAAACAAACAAAAAGCAAACAAAAAACACGTATTCGCAAGTGGACAATGGAATGTAATAACTAAATCGGTGCGGCGCCAAACGAGGTCCAAGCCTTCGTAATCAATTTGGACGTTGCAGGAAGACTGTTCCACTCTCTAATAGTTCGCAGGAAAAAGGAATTGAATTAACGGTTACTTTTGGATATCGGGGCGCTAATTGCGAGCCCATTATCAGTTCTGCGCTGAAATGGGTTAACGAAATAACAATCTGACATGCGAAAGTTAAGGGAATGGGTCACTATGTCGCTGAGAAGTTGAAGTCTGCGCTCCTTCCGTCTGCTTTTCAAGGTAGGCAAGCCAAGTTCTTTCAGCAAATCAGATACACTGACGTCACGTGCACATGAATTTGTGATCATTCGTGCGGCTCTCCTTTGAATCACTTCTAGCTTGGAATTGTCATCTTGACAAGCTGGGTCCCAAACGGCTCCAGCATATTCAACTACAGGCAGTATAAGGGACAAATAAGCCGAATATATTAGTCCGAATTTATTTTAGTTCCAATGATTTTTTGATTTCTAATGGTTCCAATGGTTTTAATTCGAATGCTTTTGGTTGGAATTGCTTTTGGCTCGAATGTATTTTAATCCGACAGAGTTTTGCACGAAATGGTTTTAGATGGTTCGCTTTGGATCGAATGTCGTTTGCATGGAATGTGAATAACAGCGAAAAATTGACGAAAAGTTCGGCTTTTGCGCTGTGGTTGTTATGTTGGTTTTTTTACACTCAAGCGCTAAAAATTGCCAAAAACTGAACAAAAATAGCGAAATGAAGGCGATGATGATAAACCGTAATGAAAAGAACCTATCTCCATCTCCATTTTGATCGAAAGTAGACAAGTCCGAATGACGTTTGGTTCGTGTGAGCTTGAGTTTGAACGGCGTTTAGGCCGAATGGATTTTATAGTCTGAATTGACTTTGGTTCGAATGAGATTAGTCCAAACGGCGTTTGCCCCGAATGGCGTTTTGTCCGAATTGACTTTGTTTCCAATGATCTTAAATCCGAACGGCGTTTGGTCTGCATATAGTTCGTACTTCGAACGGTTTTATGTTCGAATGATTTTAAGTTTGAGTGGAAGTTCGAATAGGTTTGAGTTCGAATGGTTTTAATTCGTATGGTTTTAAAAAGTTCGAATTTTCGGACTAAACGCCATTCGAACTAAAGTGCATTCGGACCAGGTACGTTACCCCAAATTTATGATAGTTTCCTGCCGATTAAGGTTTGCATTCCCCTTGAAAGTAAACATCGTTTATCAACTCTCTGTAGCTTGCATAACCAATGTATCTTATTCAACTAATTCTTCTACCAGTTTGTTTTGATCAGTGATGACAGGCCCAACTCATCAGAACTATGAAGAACTAAAGATTCTGTCAGAGGATGACTTGTTTTCTGGTGCCTCATACCATCTACGTGATGCAGATGCAGCAATTGACTTCCGTGCCATTGTTCAATGAACAGAGCATGGAAAGAACGTGAGGCTAACGAGAGAAATTGCAGTTTGGGGAAGAGAGTATAGTTGAGGAAGACCCGCGGAAAGGGAAAAAGAGGGTGGGGTGGTGCAATAATGGCACTATTGTGTGTCCCATGAGCAGAAGGTTTTCAATCGCAACCAGTGGAAAATGAGCAGCACAAATGCGATTGTGGTATGCCGGACAAATAGGTTTCTTGCTCTGCACAATCAAGCAGACGGAAAGCAAATATCCATGTCCTGATACTGACTCGATATCGCTCCTCTGTAGGTACTCGGAGACTGAACTTTAGAGATTTTGTCTAACAGTCCTGTAGGAACTCAAGAACATTGGCAGAAAATAAGGGACATCATGCAATCACATTGGCAGGTCTACGGGTAGCGTTGATTGTCTTCCCTCTTCCCAAGTTGGAAAACTCAATTTCTATTGTCCCCTTTTAATTATCTATCCACAATCACTTTCGGCTTGAGGTCGATTGGCGTTTGAGTTTAATTTTCCCACCCCGTGTCCACAACCTGAAAAAGAAACAAAGTGAACATTGACTGCTGAAAATGAGGGAAATGTGAATCGGCTGAAACATTCGGTCTCCACGCGGGATCCATACACGCATGTCGCCGCATACCTCAGGGAGGCGGTAGCCATCCCTGCACAACTGAGTTGAAGACAAACGCATTGCACCATCCCTGCACCACTCATTGATGGTGCAGGGATGTGCACCATCCCTGTATCATCACAATTGACAAACGTATTGCACCACCATCATGGCCTGAAAATAAGGCAATGGTATAGCCAAACAGTATCGCTTCATAATTTAGGTTCCGCATAAGCAATGCATGTCACAGTACTTCATGGCTGATCTGCATTGACCTTTCTCTGCAAACAAGTTGGCATAAGCATGTTTGAAGCAATTCATAATTGCGGAAACAACAGTCTCGACAATTTTACTAAGGCAACAAGTACAACTTGTGACCATTTATGGGCTTGCGACAGGCGCATGTTGGCTGTTATAAAAGGGATTAAGACAGGGTTGTTGCATTTCATAATCATGCCAAAGAGCATTTCGAAATGTTTGCAGGTGGCACAAACCCCATTAAACGCTTTTTATCACAAATCTATGCACGCATCGCAGATGTTTTGAAAGGGCACAATTATGGTTTGTTGCCCTTCATCAGGGGGACCAGATATAGTTGTAATCACCACGATGAAATGCAACAAGTGTCCCCTGTTGCACTACATGATTGCATCAAAAGGAATGAAAATCCACAAAGATGAATGGGCACAAGTACCCCCTGACGCTCTTTATCTCGGGGCATTGATTACTACGGGTTCGTAAAGATGAACTGCCACAAGTCTGGGTTGTTGCAGTTTATCAACATCACACCGGATGAAGAGGGATAATATAAAGCGAAATAACAGACATTTGTTTCACTTTATAAACTTTTGATCGATCTTGAGGACTAGGTTTAAATGGGCACAACCCTACTTTGTGCCTATTCATTGTGGTTTCTGCTTTTTTGCTCATTTACGACCACTTGTGCCCATTCATCGTGGTGGCAGCGATATAGAGGGATCTCTTGCCAAAGTTACCAAAATTCTTCAACGTTCCCAAAAAGGCCCCAAATAATGGCAATGGAATCTAGGCTCTTCTGCATCACTCTCTGTTCATTTGACATGAACTGACAGCTGCATCAAAATACAAAATGGCAGCAGTAAATCCAGAGATCGTGACTTCTTCATGCACAGCTCTGGGTAAGGGAACAAGTACCAACATTGACCAACCACGTCGCAGCTATGGGGTTATTTTTCGTTGTGCCTCATTAGCGAAAAATCCTTTTGCAGTCGGACAAGTGTTTCCAATCAATCCCAAGGATGTGAACAGCGGACTCAAATATGTTAGGTAAACTCAAAAGCATAGAGGTCCAGCCAAACCCTTCCCAGGACATAGGAGAGGATCTGCGTAAGCAAGCCGATATTGCAAACGATCGCAGAAGGCCGTGTTGGTTTCTTCACGTCGAAGCTCTTATACGCATTGAAATTCAAAAAACTCCAACGATCAAATTCGTTAAGCCTAAGATTTCGGCTTTGACGCACACATTCGCAGACTAGTATCTTTATTCCAGCATTTGCTCTTGCGCAAGGGGCCGAGCTGCACAGGCACAGAAACGTCAATTATGGAAGTCTCCAATCGCAGAAAGCACGTCAGCACAGCTGTCATACACGTCAAAATCGTGTAAACTACGTCTGCTCATACTCCTACCCACCACGAAAGTTTGGATGCACGGAATTTTGCCTTTAAAAGCGGCCCGAACGTTTGGGAATTTAGAAGTTGTGAAAGAGCTTCCGATCCTTCTTGGTGTTCATTTGGAATGCCCAGGCTTTGGGCCAAGATGATCACCAACTTGCGATTGAGAGCTCTTTTGCTACATTTTGGTTCGAGTCAGTTAGCTTTTGGTGCATCTTTTTCCCTGATTTTTCTGTAATTGCCCGGCTGGGTTGTGTTGCGAGTGAGGGAGAACTTTTTTGCGCACTCCCGCTGTTAACTCGTCAAACTGAAACGACTAAAGTGGCGATTAAATTTGTGCACAACTTTTGTTTGTTTTTTGTTATTCATGTGAAAATCTTTTCTGTTTAACGGTATCCATAACCTGCTTTTACTCGAACAACGTTTTTTCAGAGGCTTTGATGGAAGCAGCGTTCCTTTTCAGGAGATTCGTTGGCCATGTTTCTTTTATGAACACCGCATTTTACGATCAAAAATGCCATCTACTTCCAGGGGTCGTCTTTTCATGCTTTCTCAGGGGGTAATCTTCAGTGAAGGACCTGTGCACCTGCCAAACCGTGGTGTGGGGTCTTCAAGAAATCGGAGCATGGGGCAGAATCCCAACGGGATTTCAAGGGGCAGAACCCCTTATGGGAGATCTGTATAGTGTGGATGGAGTCCCTCAGAAGCTGAAGCGTTTTGAAATTTGGAGTTTATTTTGGTAAAATATTCGTGTTCTGAAGGCCAAATTTACCACCATCATGGCGAACTAAACGCATATGCCAGGGGCAAGCTTGCCGCTGGGGACATTTTTCGTCAGAGGCAGTCGTTTTACTGACCCCCTCCACGAAATAACACGCTAGGCTGTTTCCAGCTGTTGGCTGACATTGTAAGAATTTCATCATCTGAGACAACAAAACGTTTTGCCAGCGTCAATGTACCTAGTGATCTTCCACCGTAAGTGCTCCCAATCGCTTTTGTGTTCCAATTTGGGGCAGGAAAGTTTGGCACATTGCAAAGATGCTACAAACGTTATGCCCTGAAAGAGTGCAGTTAAAATGGCAATAATCTCCACTGAATAATCAACGACCAGCAACCACCCAGCAAACTCCCCGCTCCCTTTTCTTTGTCAGCAATCTGCTCCACACGGCAAGCACACGAATGCCACAACAGCGGCAAGAGAGCGTCCATCGCAACAAGGCATTCTCGCCTCCAGCCGCCAACAGATGACTTTGTCATTGCGATGTGCGATTTCCAACGGAAAGAAACAGCGCAGGGGTGCGCAACTTCACATAAAATGCCTGAGAATCTCTTACATTTGACTTGCATGTTGCGATTTCATGTTTCGTCTTGGTGTTAGGTCGACCGACAGGTCGACGGGATTTCTAGTTATAATTATTGACCAGTGGTATAGGTGCCAACTCGTCTATTCCAGCTATATTTCCCGTCCACTCATTCATGTCCTGTCTGCTTTTCCTTCTGTTTTCTCTGAAGGGATACAATTCCAGATCCCAATGCCATAATTTAAAGGGGCAATTTTGCGGAAGTCTTTTGTTCTTCAAACAGGCGGTCATCAAGCTCTAGCTTAACAACAAGCAATAGGTGATGATGGTAACGATCGCTGCGGTTTGTTTAGGTTTGGCTTTCTTCCTATAAATACTTGACGTGCTTGACTCTTTGACTTGACTTGCTCAACCCTGGTGCAAACAGTTGCGAAAGGGAAAGAGAAGTCGATAACAGGGGGGGGTGCATTGACCCATATGGTTAACTTTCATTTTTCAGTTATCAATGCCTATCGACCTCTTTGTGGAGTGGGCCAACTTCAATAAGTTTGGTCATCTGGCGTGCAGCCGGACAGCAAGCAGTAGTTGACAACGGCCAATGGCCAACGCCAAGCATGTACTTGTCGGTTGCCGACAAGTTATTCTTGGTGCTGAGTTGGTCTCAAATCATGTTCTTGAAATCGGCCAAATCCACATGTCGCAGGCATTCAGAACTGTCATCAAACGATCTGTAGAGATGTGCATATTCAAAACTTGTTGCACACAATGTTGCCCTATATAGCTAACGTTAAAATTCAGAGCAAAGCTTGGGACGTGCAATTTGCAACCAATTTTTTTTCTTTTATTATCGAAACAGGATATTGTTATCCCTGAGTCCAGTAATTGAGGCCTCGTAAGACGTCCTTTGGGACTTTTAGGGAGAAAACCCGTTGAGGATTTGACCAGTCGCTGATCATTGCTGCTTTGCTGTAGCAGTGGACGCTGATTCTTCTGGCTTTGAGGTTTTTAATCTTTTCTGTATTCATACATCTTTATCGTAAGTTTGTTACGTTTCACTTTTTATTTTATTTTTTGGTTTTTGCTGCTCTGCTTTGTTCGTACCGGGAGAGTCAGCCGGTTGGAAACGAATCACCTGCCGATATGTGTATTGCTTTGTGCTGACTCGGCCACCGAAATTGGTAGAGGAAAGTCCAATCGACCGCATTCGTTTCTGGGTGCCAGGCAAATTTCAATAGACAACCAAACCTGCAGCTTCGGAGACTTTATCGGTACTCTTTTCCGTCTGCAAGAATCCAATTTTCGGACACGCCATTCCCCAGCACATCAGCAACGTTTCTGTAATTGACGAAGGAGGTGTCCAGCTCGGATTCCATCGGAAACCTCAACGTTTTGCAGTTGTTCATATGCGAATGCGGCCGTTCACCGCTCGCACAGACCGCTCGCACAGACCCATTTTGTCCTCAACGCATCGCAGGCAAGGGAAACCCGAGGCATTTGCTGCCGTTGTTGTAGACACTCTGGAAAGCAACGCGTTCAAAACATCATCAGCGGCCGTGACTGCCCATTGAAAAGGCGTCATATTTTACCTCCCGGTTGAGGCGACGTGCATGTAGGTATGAACCTTTTTATTTCTTTTCTCTGATTTGAATAGGTTTACATTCATTCAGCAGGCATGAAAAATTGGTAAATTCATGCACACCCATTGCCATCTTAGGACATGCAGGAGAGTGATTATAAGCCAACAAAATAAGAAAGTGAAAAAAGAAGCCAACACCAACTCAAGCATGCGAGCAGAAAGCCAATATGCGAGAGACATATTTTACAACAGAAATGCAGTGACGGTTCTAGACTTGATTTTCAAGTGAGGCTTGAATTCAGAGTCTCCATTTCAGGTTTTCACAGAGGGCTTGCATATCTCGGAGAATCTGGACTTTACCCAGGTCTGAGGGGTGGAACCCTCCGGTAATCGGGAATGGGGCACAGCCTCAGTTATGGGGTTGCAAGGTAGAGAGGTCCTTGCGGGGGTCTGGGGTGGAGCCCTCCAGAAGGTGAAAAATTAGAAATTTTTGGGTTCATTTTGGGGCAAAATTTCAGAATTTTTCAACAGGGCGAGCCAATACCATGTCGAACAGGGCAAGCTGGTTGCTGGAGACCATTTCTCAGTTGGGATGCCGGTGCCCCCCAAAATGATGTCTCCGCTTCAATTTTTTAAAAATCCTCATGATTGAGTTGTCTTTCTCAGAAATCATGCATTTCGTGCAGAGTCTTCTTCAGTCCTTCACCACGTCAAAAAGTACCTAGCAGTGCAAATGGAAAACGAGAAGATGCAAAAATCCTACCAAAAAGTAAAAAAAACTGTAAAGACTTCCTGCCGGTGACCTGAAATCAGATGTTCCCGAAAAGCCCAAATCCATAAGATATTGCCTTTTCTGTCTTCTAAATTATCCATCTGCCCCAATACCTATTACTCCAGAGCCTGCCCGAGTTGGAAAATTTTCCTACAAAAAATCCCGTAAGAATCCCTTCAAATTCCGCTGATGTTTTCTTGTTCTGGCACAGCACAGGAGGACACCGATGACATTTTGTCAGCAACCTCCGGCAGTCTGTCCACCCCAACGATGGTCCCCTCTAGTTGACCTCTGACCA
>JASGXE010009340.1:0-19753 GCA_030068105.1 Sinentomon sp. SZTP_YWyxl
GCTGCCGTTGTAATTCATATGTTTCTTCAAAATAATGTACCTTGTTTCAGTGTCGGTGTTGTCGTGGCTTTCTTAACGCTGAATCTGCTTGTCCTGCTGGTAGGTAATGTCTTGCAGGGTCCGGTTAAGGTATGTTAGGTTAGGTAGGATTGACTTTTGTGACACTGAAGTTAGTGAACCAACTCTGGACCGAATTTAAGACCATATGTTCATTTGCCATTGACCACTTCGTTCCAAAGAGGTGCCACCTTAAAATTGGTAGAATATCTTTCCCAGTGTGGTTTAGCCCTAATCTTCGTCAGCTGTATCTACCTTTACATGCTTAAACTTTTCCAATCTTGTTCAACCAACCAAAACCTTTTTCCCAATATGCCCAGGCTGTAATGGCATATCAATCCAAACTTTGCCAGTGAAGGCACGTTTTGTCCAAAAACTTTGTCGGTGACTTCATCTCCTCCAAGCAGATTTGGAAATTCCATCACAGTAAGACGTCCAGCAAGGTACCACATTCATCCGTCAGCCTGTCATTTTTCGTTTCTTTATTTTTTAGAACCGATATCCCTGACAACTGCACTGTGTATGCTTGACAAAGTAAGGTATTGGGTATTTTAAAACATTGAGTCTTGAGATCACATCACCGCTTCTGTAGGTATTGTTGTCATGGAAACAGTCTTGAAACATTTTAGCTTTTTAAGGCAAAAGCAAGACAAAATTAAAAAAAAAGCTATGAATACCAAAACAAGCCCACAAATAATGAGGTATATGCCTACCTTTACAGGGTGTCCCATAAACATTTCGCCAAAATTCGTGGAGATGTTCCTGATGACAAAACAATTCGAAATTCCACAGCAAAAAAATTTTCGCTGGGCCCTCATTGCCATGCCATGCCCCCCCAAAGTCTTCCAAAATGGGCCCATTTGGGGTGTTCATGGGGGATGTAATATTTCATCACAGAGCCGTCAAATTTTCAGGACAGGTTCTACGGAACAAGTAAAACAAAATATCCAGTGTCAAAATTGCCTCCGAGCCTCCACTTTCACGCAGTGATGCCCCAAAAATCCAAAAAGCCCAGTTTGAGGTTGTCTTGAGATAAGAGAGACTGGTTCGCCACACAAAAGCCATTTTTCGAAGACAGGTTCCCATTAGTGAGCTGAAAAAAATGTTGGTGAAAAAATGTGCTCCGACCATCAATTTTCACACAATAGCTGCCCAAAAACCGGTGAAAAGCATCTCTTTTTCAGGTAGTTATGACGGTTGCCATGGTTTACCATGAAAAAGAGATTTTTCACCGGTTTTTGGGCAGCGTTTGTGTGGAAATGGGGGGTCGGAGCACATTTTTTGTTCAGCTGACTTTTGGGAACCTGTCTCTGAAAAATGGCTCTTGTGCGGCGACCCAGTATCTAAAAATCTCACTTATCTCAAGACAACCTCAAAATGGGCTTTTTGGATTTTGGAGGGGGCACTGCATGAAAGTAGAGGCTCGGAGGTCATTTTGTCACTGAATATTTTATATTTTATGTACCTACTTGTTCCGTAGAACCTGTCCTGAAAATGTGGTGGTTCTACGATGAAATCTTACCTCCCCCATGAATACCCCAAATGGGCCCATTTTGGAGGACATGACATGGAAATAGGGGCCCGGAGCAAATTTTTTACTCAGTAGGCCTAATTTCAATTTGTTTTGCCATCAGGAACATCTCCATGAATTTTGGCGGAATGTTTTTGGGACACCCTGTAAAGGTAGGTACTTTGTGGGCCTGTTTTGGTATTTATAGCTTTTTTCACGTTTTGGCAATGCTTTTGCCAAAACGCTAAAATGTTTCAAGACTGTTTCCATGATAACAAGACAGAACCAGTGATGTGATCTCGAGACTCTGTTTTAAAATACCCATACCTACCTACACCTTTGTTAAATTTTTTTCTGTTAGGTATCCTACTTTGTCAAGCATACACGGTCTTGTTCTGTACAGTTATCAGGGATATCGGTCCAAAAACTAAAAGAAGTGAAAAATATCCCTTATTTTCGTCGACAACAATGACACACCATCCATTCGCCTGGAACAGTGACGACATATACGATGGAGAAGGGGACGGCAGCCAGACATGACCCAACTAGGTATATGTTTGGGCAGCAATGGGAAGCAAGGCTAGATGAAAAGATGTCTGGACCACTGTTGCTTTACCACATGCATAAAAACAACAAGAAAACAGTAACAAAACAAATGGTGAGGGCCGTGTGGTGGGTGGAAACTGTAGAAACCCGAGACTAACTTAATGTGAACATAAAAATTGTAGCCATTGCTCCTATTTCTGGTTTCGCGAGATCATTTTGTGGTTTGGAATAAAAATGCCCATCGGGCTATTTGATAATTTATCCATTTTTGTTAAGTGCTGTAGCATTGTTTCATTTTATAATTCCATGACTTTTGATCCCCATTCTCGTCAATTTTTTCCTGCTTAACACTGTTTTACATATCGGGCTGAAGCAGGAAAAATAACAATGGGCCGGTTTATTTCTGGGGATTTTTTACACTGGAATCAAAAGGCACTTTCGGTGATCAGAGGTGAAAATGGTAATCAGCATCCTCTCTTGAGATTTCTTCTGATGATTTTGTTGAGATAAAAGGATATGCGCTGTTTGAAAATTCTCGCACAAGTTTAAATCTGAAAGCAAAAAATTGTCTTGCACTCTGGGAATTCCTGATGCCTTCAGATGCTTGATGCCATTTGTGCCAGGAATTCACAAAACTAATCCTTTTTTGTTCCAAGATAATAATTATTCAAACATGGTACCAAAACAACTTTTCTCAGATGTTGGGCCCATTTAAATCGATTCGAATTAGTACCATTGAGATTTCTGCTGTACCATTGTTGGGCTTTCAACCATTTTGTTAGGCCTGGTTTATGTTTGTGAACAGTCCAAACTCCGTATCCTACTACTGCTAGAATTTATCTTTTTTCATTTTCAGTGTTTCACTCAGCAAAGAACTCAAGGTTGAACCATGCTTGGCCATGGAGTCCTCAAAGGAAGGAACTGTTTGCAAACAACTCACGCCTGATAATCCTGATGGCCCAAGAAAGAGAGGAAGACGATCTTTGTCAGCTGCAGGAAAGAATCCAATCCCAAGGACTCGGAAGGTAAATTCTCGCAGGAAAAGAAAGCCGGACCTTGCCCAAGAGCCGAAAGGGAGAGAAGTTGAATCTGATTCAGAGGAGGAAATTGACATGCTTTGGTTGGTATCTGAATTTGCGTGTTCCAAGTGCCGTCAGTCTTTCAACAGCAGGATACTTTTCCTTCAACACATGGCTGTGGTTCATTCGGAGTGGCAGGAATTTCAGGAAGCTTGCTCTACAATGGAATCGGGCAGTTATACAATACTTTGCAATTTTTGCTCCAAGAAATTTGATAAGATTAAGTTTTACATGACTCATATGTCACTGATGCATGGATTCGTCACTGAGAACTGTAGCAGTCCGGAAAGTGATCCTCTTGGGACAGATATATGGAAGAGCAAACGCCGGAAGTCTAAAGCAGTTCAAGATACGAAAGACCTTACCGTTGAAATTTTTGATGTCTCCAAATTAGAACTGATAGAGGAGATAGCAGACAGTGATTCAAAACGGCAGAAAGCATATGTTCAGGTACTTGAGGACGGAAGCCGCATCACTTTTTCTCAACCCAGAACAACTGGAAAACTTGATGGCATTGAAATCCAGTGCCAGTTTTGTTCTGCTGTGTTTCCACAGAAGTATCAACACTCACATCACCTGAGAACTGAGCACCAGTCTGAATGGGCACTTATGAAGGCAAAATCAAGTGATCAGTTTCAATTGAATACAGATGGAGAATTTATTTGTAAATTTTGCGACAGGTTGGTGGAGAACTAAGGTCAAGATCCATTTCTTTGCTTCCCATTGTATTGGCAGTGCTAGTATAGTGCTCTCAATGAAGAGTTTACTCCACTTCTTCTGCTCTCTTATGCCCAGTTTCTTCGTCTCGAATTAACTTATAATCTGAGATTAGATAATCCGTGATTAACTCTTTGTTTTGTTTCTTCGTTTTTAAATCGGTGATTAGATTGAGAGGTTAAGTTGAGATTAGAAACTAATCGGAGATTGTGAATTTAGTTTTTTCGACCAGAATTATCTTCCAATCGGTGATTAAACTCGGATTATCTGGTTAAAAAGTTAATTCTCCGATTTCGGAGGTTTAAGCCCGTGCGGCTGGCTGTGAATGCAAGTAGCCTATTGCACTTATAACGTTCAATCCCATTTTGGAGTTATTTTAGGCACCTTTTGGGCCGATGTTGTGTAATTTCTTTTTTGATGAATTTTTCTCGAGGATGAAATTTGTTAAAATTTATTTATTTGTATCTAATAGAGGAGTTTTTCTCCGAGGTTGATTTTTCCCAGCGGATGAAATTCCTCCGAAAGGGATTTTTCCCTCTCCGAGAGGGAAATTTACCCAGTGAATTTTTTCCTGTGATTAATTTTCCATGACAGTGACAATTTCTTGCGGGGTGATTTTTTTTGCGGATGAAATGTGAAAATTTATTTATTTTTTCGTGATGAATTTTTTTCCGAGGGTGAATTTTTTCCCCCGAGGATGAAATTTTCCCCCGAGTTTTAAATTTTGCGGGGTGAATTTTTTTTGCGGATGAAATTTGTGAAATTTATTTTTTTTTGATGAATTTTTCCCCGAGGGTGAATTTTTTACCCCGAGGATGAAATTTTCCCCCGAGTATGAAATTTTCCCGAGGGTGGAATTTTTCTACGAGGGCAATTTTTTCCGGCAGATGACATTTTTCCCCGAGGGTGAAATTTTCCCCGACGATGAATGTTTCCCGAGAATGAATTTTTACCCAGAGGGTGAAATTTTCCCCGAGCGTGAATTTTTTTCGCGATGTTGAATTTTTCCCGGGGATGGATTTTTTTTCCCGAGGATGGATTTTTCGACATGGGTGAATTTTCCCCCAGGATGACATTTTTCCATGCGGGTGATTTTTTGCAAAAATTCACACCCGGATAAAATTCATCGGGGAAAATCACAATCATGGAAATTTCCCCCCTCGGAGAAATATTTATACCCCTCGGAGAACTTGGAGAAAAATTTGCAAAAAAAAATCCGGGACTCTTTCACACTCGTGGAAAAATTTAATTCCTGGGCAAAATTCGCCCTCGGGGAAAAATCTCATCCTTGGAAATAATTCTCCCTCGGGAGAAAATTTCATCTCTGGGAGAAATTTCACCGAAGGGGAAAATATCACCATTCTAGAAAAAAATGATCTTGGGGAAAATCCACCCTCGGAAAATTTAATCCATGAGGAAAATTGACCCTCGGTTAAAATTTCATCCTTCGGGAAAAATTACCGCCAGGGAAAATTTCATCCTTGGGGAAAAATCACCGTTAAGAACAATTTCATCCCTGGGGAAAAATTTCATCCTCGGGAAAAATCACCCATGAGAAAAAGTTCACCCTCGTTGAAATATTCCACCGCCGGGGAAATAATCACCATTGTGGAATCACGATTTGCAACAAATATTGAGGTTCGTTCCAAACTTGCCAGTGAATATTGGTGGGTTCCATATTTCCGGTGAAATTTGATGGGGTTCCATGTTCCTGGGTAATTTTTTTTTATTCATAGCAAGCATTTTTGAAGCCGATCCGCGGTGGTTGCGGCATGCTTTTCATTCATTCCTCATTCACTTCCACAATTCATCTCATTCATACCAAAAATAAAATAAAATAAAAAAAATTAAAATAAAATAAAAGTAAAACAAAACTAAAATAAAAGAAAATGCGGCGATTCGATTGTGCGATGGCATTTTCGAGAAAAGGTGAAATTTATGAAGCTTTGTTGTTTGTGGCATTGCTGCAATCGCGATTTCCTTGTTGCAGCCTCAACAGAGATTTTTCTTTGCCCTTTTAAAGAGTGAAGGAGTCATCCTAGCGAAAATTATCCCTCTATAAAATGACTTGCGCTGAATTTTTTACATCTCTTGAGACAATTTTCAGCTTCCAACTCGCAGGGAGTGTCAAGATATTGATTATTTCTGAAAACTGAATTTTATGACCATATATGGTAATATCACATTAATCTCGAATTAAAGTCCCTAATCTCAGATTTACTAATCAGCGCATAAAATCCATGAAGAAACAAGTTATAAATAATCCAGGCATAAGTTGAGATTACATTTTAATCTCTGATTAGCTAATCTCAGATTAAGCCGAGTTTAATTCGAGACGAAGAAACTGGGCATACTTCTGCGTGCAAATTTCTAATTTTTTTTCTTCAATTTTTTGGGTTGTTTTGTTTCAGATTAACCTGAGATGGGGACAGTGGTCTGTTCTCCCTTCTCTACCTGCGTTTTTACTCTAGACCTATCTTGTGCCTATACCAATGGGAAACCACTCTGAATTTTCTCACTTAAAAGCAAAGAAGTAGCTCTCTGCATTACGGTACTTCAAAAAGGGATCTTCAGGAGAAATCGTCATGTAGGTACCTACCTAGCAATTTAATTGACACTATTCTGGCATTTCGTAACTGTTGGTGGGTGGTTACCTACTTACTTTAATGTGTCCTAATTCAGTTGATAATGATTGACATGATCTTTTCTTGCAAAGGTACTTTTAGTTACCTACATCGTCTCCATCTGCTGTCTTGGTTGAAGCACTTGGACTTCTCAGCATGAGTTCACCCCGAAGTGCTGCCTCCTGATGACATTATTTATTTTAGTGTGAACTGGAACAAATATGAAGCTTCGGCTGTGTAGGTGTTTTTTTGGTTGCGACTGTTTTTCTGTTCAAAACTACAGCAAAAAAGAGTAATACCTACTGTCAAAAAAGAGTAATACCTACTGTTCTGTTCTAGTCGGATCTTCATCCTCTGGAAGGGGCATGAAAAGTATTCAGGCTGGCCTCCGTCTTTCTTGGAAAGGAAGGGAGGATGCACCCAATGTGCTTTGTCATTTCACATATGCTAATCCACAGGGTCATCTGCTGATCTATCGGTGGGGTGACCCAGTGTGGATTAATGCTAATCCGAGATTGCGAAGTAAGTTTTTTCCAAGTAAATGGCAAAAATTTACTTCTCAACCTCGGACTAGAGTTAATCTGCACTCATATCACCCCACAGTACGTGTGTGTGTTGCTTTGCTCATAGAATTGAAGTGAGCAATGACTACCAGTGAATTGAATTCTTGATAAAGGGGTAAAATGAGAAAACCAAAAATGGATAAGAATTGAAGAGATCCAGGGAGGGAGGAGGGTGGTCACATGGCCATGAAAATAAAGCAGCAGGTTTCATAAACAAGAGTCACCTGAATCGATGGTCAATCGTCATCGATGGTTGTGATGCCATCATCGGCAGCAGCACTGAGGTTTCTGACTGAGCTGGTTCGAGCAGATGACTGGATCATGATGAGAGCATTCAATGTTTCTTCGATGTGATGAATGGAATTGTGAACAATAATTTTCCACATTGAAATCTTGATCATTCGGCGGCCAGTCCATTGAAAGATGTGGGAAAATTGGGGTGAACCTGTTGAAAAGGCTGTGCCAATTGTGATGGAGTCATGCAGGTTCCTGCTGCAGTCATCGGTTCTAGGGATTTCACTGGTTTCCCATCTGAGCTGGTCGACTGGTTGGCCAGTGTCTGTGGCCAAGCAATGATCCTACCTAGTGCATGACCAGTCAGATGTCGATGACTATGGGTGTGCATGCATTTGTCATGGAGAAAATTTGATTTTGGAATTTTGAAATTACTTAAAACAAAAAATGTGTCGATCATCGCTTGCCACCATATGATTGCCTACTTGTGTTGTGGCTATTACATGAAATGTTTTTGGCAATATTTGTGAAATATGAGCATGTGATTTGATTGTTAATTCATGGAATTTTGGGGGAAAAAATAAAAAATAAAAAAATGTCTGGTATCATGGATGTGCCGTGCCTGGCCACGGCTGTGGCATTCTTTTAGGAGGTATTGTACATTAAAAAGTATACCTACAGAAAATAAAAAAATTAACATTTAAGCGCAGCACTGTGTTTCGTGACGTTTTGATCTCTCCTGGCTCATGTCAGCATCCTGATTTTTCCACGAAAAGCACTCGTTTAGTGCCTCTTTTGACTGAAAGATTTGGTCCCATGTGATAAAATTCACCCGATTTCTGGGAACCACCCCTTCAAGGTACGATTCTTTGTTTAGAATTTAACTCATGTTAACTAAAAAATCGTTTTTCCTTTTTTTTATTACATCCTAAGAAATAGAACAAGACCGCCAGTACAGTTTCGGTGTCTACCTATATAATTTTTGAAATTCTTGATGGTTTACCTACTTGCTGGGAAGGACAACATTTCTGACACTAGTCTCTCGTTGTCTTTGTGATGGAATTAGTATTTCCCCTGCTGCATCTGAGAAGGCACTTCTCATCAGAGGGTAGTAGGTACATGCCAATATTCATCTGCAAATGAATATTATCTTGCCTAGATATCTATCTTTTTGACAGCTTGTCAGTCCAAAATTAATTTTAAAATAAGATTTTCGAACGATTTTTGACTTAACAAAATCAAGTTTTCTTTTTTCTTAGAACTTTCAGCTCAAAATCTGCAGTGAAGTATCACATCAGCCGACACAATGGAATTCGTCCCCACCAGTGCGAAATCTGTGGCCGAAGATTCTTCGTTGCTGGTGCTTTGAGTGTTCACATGAGATTGCATTCTGGTGAAAGACCATATCCGTGCAAATATTGTGATATGTCATTTCGTCAGCTTGGCGATTTGAAATTGCATATTGTATCTGTCCATTCAAAGTTCAAACAATTCCAGTGTGAATTCTGTGGAAAATCATTTGCAAGAAAATACAGGTAGGCCTATGGTTGATCATTGTGGATTGGAGCAAAAACATAGTTATCAACCATCCTGGGTTTGAATGGTGCAGGGTGTCCATTTTTTCACAGACATTTGTCTGTGAATAAAATTAAAAAACAAACCGCGGCCGAGTTTAGTTCTGTTCGTTGAAACAGAGGTTTGTAACTATTTTAGGTACTTTTTTGTCCATCTTTGCACAACACAGACTTTTGAATAAAATCTTTTGCTTCAAAATGTAAAATCAATTTTCATGGATCACCTTCAAGCAATATAACTCCACTTTTGTGGGACGTAGTTTAAGAACGATTGTTTTCCCTTAACTCCAATTCACATAAACACCAGCAGTTATGCATCATTTTCATTGACTGGCTATGCATTCATCCTTGAAGAATGTTGTGAAATTAGGTATGGTGTCCAGAATATCGTCACTGACCTGCTGCAGGCTGTTTTGTGCAAATAAACATGTGATTCAGAGAAGTGCGTATTTCAAATAAAAAGTCCATGCAATTGCTCACATTCCCATGCGGGCATAGGCTTGGCTTCACTTTTGTCCGTGGTCTTTATTATCAGCATGATTTCTTCTGTGACACCCTGTTCCTCTTTGAAATCTGAACTGCAGACAGCAGTGTGCAAGTCATATTGAAGCAGTTCAATGTTGAGACAACCTGAAGGATGCTGAATGACATGCTGAAGAATCGAATCATTGTTCCTTTTTGTCCACATGAGGATGTGGAAGAGCTCCACCTGGTCTCAACTTCAACATTTCACAAATGCAATGTTTTTTTTTACGGCCTGGCTTATTTTTGCGAACAGTCCAAACTCCACATCCTACTTCTGCTGGAATTTATCTTTTTCTTTTTCAGTGTTTCACTCAGCAAAGAACTCCAGGTTGAACCATGTTATGCCATGGAGTCCTCTAAAGATGGAACTGTTTGCAAACAACTCACACCTGATAATCCTGATGGCACAAAAAAGAGAGGAAGACGATCTTTGTCGCTGCAGGAAAGGACCCAATCCCCAGGACTCGGAAGGTTAATTCTCGCAGAAAAAGAAAGCCTGATCTTGCCCAAGAGCCGAAAGGGAGAGAAGTTGAATCTGATGCAGAGGAAGAAATTGACATGCTTTGGTTGGTATCTGAATTTGCTTGTGCTAAGTGCCGCCAGTCTTTCAACAGCAGGATGCTTTTCCTTCAACACATGGCTGTGGTTCATTCGGAGTGGCAGGAATTTCAGGAGGCTTGCTCTACAATGGAATCGGGCAGTTATACAATAGTTTGCGATTTTTGCTCCAAGAAATTTGATAAGATTAAGTTTTACATGACTCATATGTCACTGATGCATGGATTCGTCACTGAGAACTGTAGCAGTCCGGAAAGTGATCCTCTTGGGACAGATATATGGAAGAGCAAACGCCGGAAGTCTAAAGCAGTTCAAGATACGAAAGACCTTACCGTTGAAATTTTTGATGTCTCCAAATTAGAACTGATAGAGGAGATAGCAGACAGTGATTCAAAACGGCAGAAAGCATATGTTCAGGTACTTGAGGACGGAAGCCGCATCACTTTTTCTCAGCCAGGACAACTGGAAAACTTGATGGTGTTGAAATCCAGTGCCAGTTTTGTTCTGCTGTGTTTCCACAGAAGTATCAACACTCACATCACCTGAGAACTGAGCACCAGTCTGAATGGGCACTTATGAAGGCAAAATCAAGTGACCAGTTTCAATTGAATGCTGATGGAGAATTCATTTGTAGATATTGCGACAGGTTGGTAGCGAACTGTGGTTTAGTTCCATTTCTTTGCTTCCCATTGTATAGCGGTACTAGTTTTGTGCTCTCAATGGAGAGTTTACTCCACTTTTCTGCTCTGTTATTTTTGCATGCAATTTTTTTTTCTCTTTTGGTTTGTTTTGCTTCTGGTTAACCTGAGATGGTCTGTTCTGCCTGTCTCGATCTGCGTTTTTATTCTAGTTATCTTGGTATGCCAACGGGAAACCTCTCTAAATTTTCTCACTTAAAAAAGCAAAGAACCGGAACCTCTGCATTACGGTACTTCATTCCTTATTTTGTTTAATGCGGGCTGCATCCACCTGCGGGCTGCATTTCCCATCTGAGCTGGTTGGCCAGTGTCCGTGGCCAAGCAATGATCCTAGTGCATGACCAGTCAGGTACATGTCTGGTATCATGGATGTGCCATGCTTGGCCAGGGCTGTGGCATTCTTTTAGGGATTATTGTACATTCAGAAGTACCTATACAAAAAATAAAAAAAAACATTTAAACGGAGCACTGTGTTTCGTGACATTCATGGTCCTTTTATCTCCTACATCGACTCCATTTGCCATCTTAGTTTGAAGCATTTGGACTTCTCAGCATGAGTTCACCCCGAAGTGCTGCCTTCTGACATTTATTTCAGTGAGAACTGTAACAAAATGTCAGAAAGGTTTCGACTGTACGTATTGGTTGAGGTTGCTTTTCCTCTTCAGTTTTTCTGTTCAAAACTTCAGTAAAATGAGTAACAATGTTCTGTCTAGTTGGATCTTCATCCACCGGAAGGCGGAAGGGGCATGAAAAGTATTCAGGCTGGCCTCCGTATTTCTTGGAAAGGAAGGGAGGATGCAGCCGAGCGCTGACAAAGTGGTGCCGCACATACCTACAATGGTTTCCCATCTGAGCTGGTTGGCCAGTGTCCGTGGCCAAGCAATGATCCTAGTGCATGACCAGTCAGGTACATGTCTGGTATCATGGATGTGCCATGCCTGGCCAGGGCTGTGGCATTCTTTTAGGGGTCATTGTACATTCAGAAGTATACAAAAAATAAAAAAAAATTAACATTTAAACGCAGCACTGTGTTTCGTGACATTTTGACCTCTCGTGGCTCATTTCAGCATCTGATTTTGCATGAGAGGCACTCGTTTAGTGCCCTCTTTTGACTGAAAGATTTGGTCCCGGGTGAAAAAATTCACCCGATTTCTTGGAAACCCCTTCAAGGTACGCACCTTTGTTTATTTAAAATGTCAAAAAATGGCTTATGTTAACTAAAAAAATTGTTTTTCCTTTTTTTTATTACATCTTAAGCAATAGAACAAGACCGTCAGTACAATTTCGGTGTCTACCTATCCTATAGGTATCATTTTTGAAATTCTTGATGGTTTACCTACTTGCTTGCTGGGAATGACAACATTTCTGACGGCTAGTGGAAGTGGCCCGACCTGGTACCTATTTCCCGAAGAAAACGTGAACTTTTAAATTTTTAATGATCTAAGAATTAACTTCTAGTGCTGAAGTGTTTTCCTTCTAAAGAGTTGTTTAGCCATTTTCCAGCTACAGATATGAAAATTGGCACTCCCACAGAAAATTACTCGCCGAAGCTATTGACAGTCAGAGTCAGATTTTTTATATTTGCTTTAATTTTTCAGCTGTCGCAACATTTGAGACACAGAGTAGTGATTCTGCAACATTTGGGACACAGAGTAGTGATTCTATGCACGAAACCTTTCCAGCCCACTTTGAAAGCTGCTGAATACTGCATTTTAGTTAAAAATTCCAAAACTGGAACAGATCCAATTCAAATTTTGCAGGTGTGATGGGGTTCCAGAGAATATAGTACCTAGGTATAGAATAGAATAGGTAGGTAGTACTTACACCAAATTTCAACCATTATGCTTTAAAAAAATATGGATGTCTTCCAGAATTTTGATACATGTGTCAGAAAAACTGTGACTGTAAGTCCCCTTTTTTATGGTCAGTTTTTGATGGTCTGCAAGTTTTCTTTGTGTCCAAAGGAATTGCCTAAGACTTCCATGCTGTGTTTGAGGAAGCGCTTCTGATCGGATAGTAGTACATGCCAATATTCATCTGCACAGTGAATATGTTGCCTAGATATCCATCTTGTTCTCAGCTTGTCTGTCGAAATTAATTTTAAAATGAGATTTTCGAATGATTTTGGACTTAATGTCAAGTTTTCTTTTTTCTTAGAACTTTCAGCTCAAAATCTGCAGTGAAGTATCACATCAGCCGACACAATGGAATTCGTCCCCACCAGTGCGAAATCTGTGGCCGGAGATTCTTCGTCGCTGGTGCATTGAGCGTTCACATGAGATTACATTCTGGTGAAAGACCATATCCGTGCAAATATTGTGATACATCATTTCGTCAGCTTGGCGATTTGAAATTGCATATTGTATCAGTCCACTCAAAGTTCAAACAATTCCAGTGTGAATTCTGTGGAAAATCATTTGCAAGAAAATACAGGTATGGTTGATCATTGTAGATCTGTGAATAAAATTAAAAACCAAACAGCGGCCAAGTTTCGTTCTGTTCGTTGAAACAGAGGTTTGTAACTATTTTACTTTTTTTGTTCATCTTTGCACAACACAGACTTTTGAATGAAATCTTTTGCTTCAAAATGACTTTCATTGACTCATGACAAATGGTTTTCATTGACTGGCTATGCATTCTTCCTTTAAAAAGGTTGTGAAATTAGGTATGGTGCCCAGAAAATCGTCACTGACCTGCTGCAGGCTGTTTTGTGCAAATAAACATGTTATTCAGAGAAGTGCATATTTCAAATAAAAAGTCCATGCAATTGCTCACATTCCCATGCAGGGCACAGGGTTGGCTTCACTT
Organism: Sinentomon sp. SZTP_YWyxl; assembly: GCA_030068105.1. Taxonomy (NCBI): domain Eukaryota; kingdom Metazoa; phylum Arthropoda; class Protura; order Sinentomata; family Sinentomidae; genus Sinentomon; species Sinentomon sp. SZTP_YWyxl. Next base: position 13,494 of record JASGXE010009340.1, read on the forward strand.
TTGTACGTGGTCTTCATTATCCGCAATAATTTTTTCTGTGACACCCTGTTCCTCTTTGAAATCTAAACTGTAGGCAGCACCAGTGTGAAAGTCATACTGAAGCAGTTCAATGTTGAGACATGGATGCCGAATGACATGCTGAAGAATCGAATCGTTGTTCCTTTTTGTCCAGAATAGCACTGCATGAGGATGTATAAGAGCTCCACGCTCCACCTGGTCTCACCTTCAACGTTTCACAAATGCCATGTTTTTTTTACTGCCAAATCCGAAACCTAAAAGCAGTTTATTCTTCTTTTCTTTTCCAGTTGGGTTGTTCATAGACGTATCCACACAAATGAACGGAACTATGTTTGCCATCTCTGTGATAAGAGCTTCAGAGCTGCAGGCTACCTGAGTTCACATTTGAGAGTTCACTCAGGTTCGTATGCTTTGTGGCTTTCTGGTGTAAAATAACTGTTAGCGCCTACTAAAACAAACTTAGAGTTGAGCTGCAGATTGGAAAAATATTCAAGCAACAAGGCAATGCAGAGCACAGGCCCACACGTGAAGAAATAGCGAAATACTTGATACTCTTTTTACAGGCACATTCACGGTATGTTTCTCGTATTGACTTGCCAAGTGTGCTGCAAAATATTTGTATTTTGTTATTTTTCTAGGAAGGTCCTCCACTTTGATACTTTGTGGTTGGGTTCCCATTTATGAAAAAACCCCGGAATGCATCTGTTGGTTTTGTGTTTGTCATATTTGTTGTGTTTTTCCATGTTTGTTTAGAAAAATTTGCTCAGTGCTTTTACATTGGGCATATGTGCCAGTCAATTTTATAGCCATTGGCCAATGGCCATTCAGCAATTTTATACCCATTGGCCACACAATTATCCTATGTTGCTTATCTTACTCTAAGATAGGAATAGCAATTCACTGATTTCAAAGCTTTCAATAAATTTTCATAGTTGCGAGTTTTTCGGGTGCGCACAGGAATATGCGCAATTAAAATTTTGAAAGAAGTACGAGTAGGTTTCCATGGAGAGACAGAAAAAACACGTGTAGTTCAAACACAAAACATCTCTACTGCCATGATGCTGAGCCTATGTTGATTGAATGGCAATCAGGTCAATTTATGACCTCACCTGCAACCACATACGACATGGCCTTTAACTTGCAGTTGTTGTGCGCGAGTAGAAAACTTTGCTCACAGAGCCCAGTATGTTTAGGTACTCACGCAAAGGGTGTACCCAGTATGTTTACTCACGCAAAGGGTGCACCATGTATGTTTACTCACGCAAAGGGCGCAATGTTTACTCACGCAAAAGGTGTAGGGGAAGTGGGGGCAAGACAGACACCTTAAGGTTTGGTTCGAAAATAAAATGCATCTAATCAAATTTCAAATAACAACAAATGTTCTAAATACAAGATTTAATATGTTTACCTTCATTTAAACCCAACATAGCCTCGAAATGATGGAGTTTTGAGAACCAGTAGTGTTTTGAGCTGAAAAAGCCAAAATGACCGTTTTGCCCCGGACAGTGAGGCAAAGCGGACACCCCCACGAGGCAAAACGGACACAATCCAGAAATTGGCAAGTTGTGTTAGAAAAGACATGAAACAAACAAAGTAAGATTTTGGCATTTCAAAAAGAAGAGAATCAAGTCATCAAAAAGGTTTCAATGGAAATTAAGCATTAGCCAAACGAATCAAAGTAAAGCACATATCTCGCAGATGAATTGCGTGTCTTTGTCATCGAATCCAGCACAAGCGTCGTGAGCGCAGTTGGAGCAAAACTGCCATTGTACCCACCCTTCGCCTTTCCGACACATAAAAAGAGCCCGTCACAATAGATGCACGTTGCATCCTCTGAACTTCCTTTTGATGCTTGTTTACGGAAACTGTTTTTGCAAATTTTTCGTTTTGGTGGGCGGTTGATGATGGCACTCTTCTTAAAGGGTTGCTGGTCAATTAGCTGGTCCTTGTAGGGGATGCTCGTCAGAATTGTTGTTTGGCCACGTTTCGTCGCACGTCTCATCACAGGTTGATCATTTAATAGGCCGCTGCAGCTTGGCTTTGGAATAATGTCAGCAGGTGAAACATAACGAGGTGGCAAAACCGAAATCTGCGAAGAATTTCTTTCAGTTGTTGCCTCATTGTTCAGTTGCTCTGTTGCCTGATTTTCCTGGCATTGGGCAGGGGGAGTCTCAGCTTGGGCAGGGGGAATCTCGGGTTATTCAACAGCAGGCATGGCTTGGTTGAGAAGAGGAATATCCGAAACAATGGCGGGAGCAAAGTCATGCTCCCCAAAACTTCTGGGTTCAGAGGAACGATGCCGGTCTTTTTGAATCCATTAACAGCTATCAGGAGTGTAGCCGCTCAAAGATATGCAGCGCTGACCAACTTGGAAATTTGGAATTGAGTTACGATCATGTTAGGATGCTCTCTCAACCATTTCCTGACTTCTTGGGTGTATAAGGTGGAAAAAGGTGCCATGAATGCCACATCGAGTGACTGCAACCTTTGGCTACAATGTGGGGGAAGGCATAGAATAGTGACATGGTTTTCTCTAGCTTTCAATATCACCTCGAGGTTCTTTGTGTGTGTTGAGTGTCCGTCTACAATTTGCAGGAAGGGGTCATCCTGTGTCACTTTGACGTGACGCAGAAAGTGATTAAACCATGTCAGGAAAATTATACTGGGTACACCCTTACTCTCGCAAAGGGTGTACCCAGTATGTTTACTCACGCAGAGGGTGTACCCAGAATGCATGAAAGTGAATCAGCCAAGTTCAGTAATAAAGTTGAACCCAAAGCAAAAAGAGCAGAGAGGAGTGCTGCTGGTAAAATATATGTGAATTATATCTTCACAATCACAATATTCAATATTGGCATGTTGATGTTTGACAGGGAACATGAAGTTGACTTTATTTCATTTCATTTTCTATTTTCCGCAGGTGAAAAACCGCACTCTTGCCCGACTTGCAAGAAAAAGTTCAGGGTTCGTGCTGATATGAATCGACATCATCGAATACATCTGAATTCCAAAAGAAATCCCGGATCTAGTATGCTGGTCAACTCCAAGAAGAAAAAGTACAAGGCTCAGGAAATGCAGGTTGTTTGCAAACGGGAGGAGAAAAATACTTCTGGTAGTGCCTTATCATCATCTGATAATGTTGATTGGACGGATTCAGGCAGGGGTTTTCTTCCAGGCCAGCTCCACATCTTGGTGCCAACGGAAAGTGGCACCTATGCTGCACCGATTGCCGTCTCTGTCTTGCACACTCCGGATGCCATTGCAAAGCAAGCTGCTGATCCTGATGTTGTCTGCATAAACATCAACGATCTGGTTGACGATGATGTGCAGGTCTGAATTAGAAATATGGACTTTTTCCCTTAACTTCTTCTGTAGCAAGTTTAAAAAAATCAGTTTATACGGGGTCTTGCCCCTTGGGAAATTTTATGGGGATTTACCAAGAATTTCAATTCATTAGGTACCATTTTTTATTTTATCATTAAATTTTAGAGAAAATTTCATTTTTGTACTCAGCTCTCTCGATTAACCATGAGGCTATTTCCACGTATGAAATTAACCATGAGGCTATTTCCACGTATGAAAAAACCTTGTTCATGCCGTCCTGAACAAACAAGTACGACTGACTGTCTGACAAATCTGTCACATTTTTGTTGTGATGCTTCAAAAATCGGCCTCTCCTCAATCCAACCCCTCAAACCCCTGCCTTCATGTGGCACATCCTGTACTGAATCCTGAATCAGTTTATTGGTTGATGGCTTTGATCTGGCATGCACAGGGCAATAGAAACTGGAATCATCATGGCTGGTTGCAAAATTGACCTGTGATAAAACAATTTCCAAAAATTTTAGGACATCTTTATTTTTTGCCTCCATTTTTAGAATTCTCTCAGCAAAGTGAAGTTATCAGATGGAAGCTGCTTTCTGAAGCCAGATGGAGCTGACGACATCAGTGAAACACCAAAGGAAAAACAGAAACTAAACAAGCAATCGACACCACCGGAGTTGAAAGATATCTTGCATTTTATGGAGAGTGACAGCAATCTTTATGTCCTTTGAGAAATTTGTAGGTGTTGTGAAGAGATATTTATCCTTGTTTTTGTTTTTGTACTTGCTGCACCCTGAGCCTCTTGCTCCCGGTCACATAATATGTTGTAGTGCCGGAATATCAATGAAACTTGCGTTTTATTATTACTTTATTGTTAGCTCCTAAGATGATTTGTCACAGAATCAAACGTCATTCAGCAGTAGAAACAAGGGATTGGATAAAAGAAGTCAGTTTTTCGTGCGACTCAACTCTCAACTCAACCTTTTTTTTTATTTAGTATTGGGACTAGGGATGACTGGTACCAGTACTGGTTTTTTCTGGTACCGGTATTTTTTTCAGGATTGATTCAATACATCCCAGGATTCTGATGACAACCATGAATGGCCAGTAGTCATCCATGGTCGTCATCCAGAGCCATCGAGGGTCGATTGCAAAGCACAGCTCCGATTTAGCGAGAGAGCTAGAGCTGAAGTCAAAGATTCACAGCCTTGTGCCAATTTATCACAGGGCTGAACCGAGTGCTAAATTCGTGATAAATTGTCATTTATGCCTCAAATTTAGACCTGCAAAGTGTGCGCTGACGGCAAAAACTGCGAACTTCATGCTCTATTTTGAATCATTCTTCAAAACTGGTTAGCCGTTTCGTGATGTTCACGAAGTTAACCCAAATGCACTCATCCCATATTGGAAGGAGAAGCAACCCTTTCACATTAAATCATTTTTTTATGTCAGTCTTTAATTAGTTGCAATTATTGATACTGGTTCTGTCCATCAAGAATGGAAAAAGATGAGTTTTCAATAAGGTAACACAACTAGACTGTGGCAAGAACCAATTTCTGGTGTTATTTGCCGGTGTTCGCTTTAATTTGATGCCCCCATTTTGACCAAGTGGTGAAGGCATTGGATGTACAATCCAACATTTTTGGCTTCGAATCCATTGAATATTATTATGATCAAAAAATTCTGTCACCACTATGCAATGAGCCAAGTCATACGCGGGGCCAACCATGTTTTGATTACTCGTTGGAAAATCCAAGTTCTCCAACTATCGAACATGATGACTCGACGAGCAAGTGATTATCGTCAATTATCAATTGTTATCCTCAAAGTGACAATGTTTCATCATCATTGGAATGGCAGTTTCCCATGGAGGAGTATCCAGAGAACTCTCCTACATGTTGACGAAGATGAATATGGACTCCAAGATCCAATCCTTCCAAGATATCCAATCCTTCCAAGATATCCAATCCTTCCAAGATGCAAGATAAGAACAAGTTCAGTGTTGACTTCAAAGATTCTCTATCCTTGGATGACTTGCAGTCTTCAATTCCACAGATATCAAATCCAATGATCCTCAACTTCAGAGGGATGGAGTCACATCCGGGTGATCTTCAAGTCCTTCTTCTAAATCCACAGTAATATCTCAAATCCACAGTTAGTGATCCTCACAAGAATTCCAAATCAGGCCGCTTCCAGATCAGGCCGTAAACAAGACAGCATAAAAGCACTCCTATGCCTGCCTATATTATCCTGACCATCTTAGCTGCCACAACAGCTTCAAGCTAGAAGGAAGGCTATATCAATATGTTATCCTGAGTAAGCAGAAAAGAAGAAGCATTAGTGCAGAGGTGTAGTGGAAGCATTAGTGGGGAAGCGAAGCGATCAAGAGGGACATTGCAGTGGATCTCCACACTCCCCCTCCCTTGTAAAAAATTGATGTTGCAGCATCCAATCCAAAAAATCCAAACATCCATCAACATTGCTCTTCAAATTCAAATTAGGGAATCATCAGGATCCAAGAAACCAAAGGATGCTGTTGCAAACTGGAGATTCTCCATCCGGAACCAGAACATCTATTTACATTATTTACAAAACGTCTTGACACCACTACGTCCTTGATGTCTCATTGAACTTCTGCTGATGACGTGGCTCCCTGACAAAATACTTCTTCAGTTGGGAGACATGTGCTGTCATCACAAATTTGCCTTCGTCATCCAGCAGTTCAAAGTAATCCATGTTAGCAACGATAAAGTGATCCCCAAGAATATATGGTCCAAACCACTGTTCCGTCCGTCTGATCCAAGAACAATCAGGATTCTTTGTGTGGTATCGAGGAGATAATTCCATCAGGACTCTGTCCCCAGATCTCCAAACAGTGAGATGACCATATCGATCAAAGGACATCTTCCGATTACCAA
>JASGXE010009341.1:0-16465 GCA_030068105.1 Sinentomon sp. SZTP_YWyxl
AAAAAAAACCAAAAATTTGGGGAAAACCTAAAGAAATAAAAAACATATAAAAATTAGGTGTAAATGATAGGTTGCTCGCCCCGACGTTAAGCAATGCATTTCTGCTGGGTTTCCGAATTGGAGATTGGCTCATAGTATTCTCAATAATCACGAAAAATAATCATGCAAGACACAGGGCTTAAAGGTGACATATAAATAAAAAAGCATAGGTAATAATTATGGTGAGAAGCATATAGTGTGAAAAAAGCAAAAACCTTACTAGAAAACCAAAAATGGTACCTAGTTTTCATGTGGCAAAAATGGCATGTGGCTGCCCATTTTTGGCTTAAAACTGTATGGGCAATGTTTCCTTGCTATAAACCCTGGCGCTATGACTGACGCAGCTGACACAAAAATGTTGGTAAAATTCAGGCAGACTTTATCACAATGGCTCGCGTACCTATAACGGCGATGAGTTTTTGAATTGTTAACAGCTAACAGTTGCCGTATACCTTACCTATGTTACCTGTTCAGCAATTCAGAATTACCTACCCAATTACGGAGGCTGGCAAATGTATTTTTGTCACACTGGCATTATATCTGATTTGTTTTTCACAGGTTAAATCTCTCAAGGTGTGATTTGTTGGATGTCCTTGACAGGCAAGTTGCCTTTCAAATTTGTTGTGTATTGTTCCAAGTTTGCAGTTCCTAGGTCTTGGTTTCTGTGATCGTTTCTTAACTCTGCTTGAAAACCACGAAATCTGACAAAGAAGTATCTACATTCTACATGTTCGTTCGCTTGCACCTTGGTGATAATGCCACCAAAAATCATGCTGGCCGATCCGATTGTTTGAGTATTCTTGCTGCACACATGAGTGGGGTGCAAAAATGCTAGAGAAGCAAATTATTTGCTGCACATTAAATGCAGGCCATCCACTCGAATTACCTGAAACTTCGAACAGGTTTCATCGCCCCTGAAAAAATGCTTCAGTTAGCAGATGGTCTTGAACATGTGAGAATAAGCGATCAGCACTTCCTTTGTCAACAACACAGCACGAGTGTTTTTCGCACGCCTCTCTGACGGTTTCTCACAGATTCATGATTTCAAAGAAGTGCGGAGCAGCAGCGAAGACAAGCCTTGCTCTGGAGGCGCAACACTGGGCAAACATTGCAGCTGTTCATTCATAAAGAAGGTTCAAACGGGTGAAGATGAACCCCAACCCAAGATTTCAACCGGGTGAAGATGAACCCCGACCCAAGATTGTATGCAACGATTTTCTCTCAAAAAGTGCACGTTCACCTTCTATGACATGGAAGGCAGTGTTGCCACAGGCGATTTTGCAAAAAAATGAATCGGACGAAAAAAAAACAAAAATTCCGACTTACTCGTGCAGCCCCCTATTGGTGTCAAATGCCAAAAATTCGGGGGGGGGGCAAGTTTGAAAGTTAAATTTTTCAGGAAAAATCGATTATGAATATGATGACCCCTGTTTTTTTAACGTTTTTGTCCCATTTCCTGTGGAACTACGCAGGCCATCCCAAAAGTTTTTAAGTATTACAGCATACCATGAGAACGCGTTAACCAATCTGCATGATTTTTGGATGCTATATTATATAGTGCTGTCCTTGGGGATACATACTGCCAATTTAAATGAAGGTTGGACTACTTTTGTAGACAGAGTGCTCTATTTTGTGCAGTTAGGCTATGTCAACAGCCGTGGCCAGAAGTTGTTGAAATTTCGTCAAAAAGTGATTTGGGCAGTGATCAAATTTTTCACACGGCCGAACCATTCTCTGGCCGAAATTAACCAAACTTTGCATGAGACTTTAGGCCAATGCTCATCATTATATGGCACAGTTGGAAGGTGGAAGGGAGAATTTGAGGGTGGTAGAGAGGAGCTTGAAAAATTAGGGACTTGAAACCGTGCAAAGCACTCAGAAAGCAGGTCATGCACATCACTTTCTTCGACTGGCAGCGAATTTTGGTGGATCACCCTGTTCCATTGGGCACCACTGTGAATGGCGAATCCTGGTAGATGGTCCTGCAGGAGAACCTCCGACCTGCTTTCAGGAAGAAGCGACCAGGGCTCCTCGAAGAGGGAATCATCCGTCTGCACGAGAATGCACCGGTTCGCAAGACGAAAGCGATCGTTCAGCTTCTGGACCTGTGGGAGTGGGACACCTTGTTGAATTCTTCCAATCCACATAATTTGTCATCGCTGGACTTCTTGATGTTCGCCAAGGTGAAAGAGCCTATGAGGGGATGCCGATTCACGTCAGACTATGGAATCAATGATGCTGTGACAGCATCCCAAAAGGCCCTGGCCAAGGCTGGTGACAGTGATGTTGTCATGCCGCTGCCCCACCGCTGGCAGGCATGTCTCGACCACAGTGACAACTACTTTGAGAAGTGAATGGGTGGGCCTTTCATGACCAAGCGAGTTCATTTCATTTTATTTGCATTTCTGGAAAATGAGGAGGAATACTTAAGACTTTTGGGATGGCCCTCGTATGCGAAAGACTTTTGTAGTTGCCGCAACTTTTTACAACAGTTCTATGCCAATTTTTATCTTCTTCGTGTTTGTTACATTGAAGTTGTGCCACCCAAAAGTTATTTCAAAGTGCGAATCTGCCTTCATTTTATTTTGAAGCTTTGGCAATTTTTGCTTTTTTACCCGACATTAGAGAACTAGCCTATGAGATAGAATAGTAGACTGAAAACTATCAACGAAGACACCGTTATTATACAGGGTGATCCAAAAAAAAGTATAGTGAAATCTGTGCATGCTGATTTGTGCTTTTTTGCTGCGCTGGTTAACTGCAGAGTAACCGTAATGGCCGCTGCCCACAGATAACAGGCCTCCGAACCGTTTCTGGCTGAACTATGCATCCTGGAAAAATGTGCTTTTTGAAATTGTTTAAACTTGCACACCGTGTTTTTTGAAATATTGAAATTTTGAAACGATGAATGTTTTTGAATACCAATTGAAATTTGGACAATAGGCTAATTGATATCTATTAAAAATCTAATTAACTACCTACCTACTTTTCTTCTATTGTGAAAAATAAAAATGATTTTTCAAAATTGTGATTGAATTGAAATGAAGTAAATAAAAGTAGAAAAAAAAACTGTCCCTCTGCCAGAAGCTTGGCCTGATGAAAGAGCAGCAATTCTTTCAGCAAGATGGGGACCCGTTGCATATCGACCACAGCAATTCGCAGTTACTGCTCCATGAATTTCCGAACCAGCTTATTTCGCGCAATTCCACTTTCCCTTTTCAAGCTGACAGCCAGACATTCCCATAGGAGGGGACGGGGTTACCCCCTGGCCGAAGGCCAACCACCCCCGCAGGCCAAAGGCCAGGGCCCTCCGCTGGTCGGAGCCTGGAGATCATTGCTAAGTCCCCTCTGACCCTTGCAATGTCCCCTCTTGCATGTACCTTTGGCTTGCCCTGGTCTGGAATTTGTCCTACGGAACACGAATTTTGCACGTAAGATGAGCCCCAAATTTCAAAATTTCTGCAACTTCTGCCCCCAGACCCTCCGCTCTGTCCCTTGTAACCCCGCTGGGGCTCCGCGCCAGATCCCGATTACTGGGGGCTCCACCACCATGCTCCCCCCCTGTGTGATGGCGCAGCAGATTTCTTCCTTTGAGGCTGTCTCAATGAATCTGCATTTCATCCTTCCGGCATGCCAGAGTTCAGGGCCAACGTTTGCCAAAGAATCATCATTGTAATTCGGACCATTCCCCAGGAAACCTTCGCTGTTTTTAGCAACCTACGCCGATGGCTTGAGCATGCACAGATCTTCAGGGCAGCTACTTCGAACACCGTATGCCTCCACATCCACGACAGTCTCCCACCGAACACACTAACGACAAGTACAGTCAAAGTATGTTCACTACAGGTACTTTTTTTTGGATCACCCTGTATTTAACAACAAAAACTAACTAAAATTTCAGGAAAATGGCAAATATCAGGAAGTACCTACCAAAGAAAACCTAAATTTCAACAACTGCCGACAAATCTGAAGACCGAGTGGTTTTAAGCAAAGTTCTTTGTCAGCTCAATTCTTTGTCAATAAAAAAAGAACAATTAAAACAGGCTACCCCAAGACTATGTGGCCTCGCAGAAGGGGGCTTGCCAGCCGAAAACAGTAAAAACACACACAGCAGACGAAACTTGTCGACAAACCCTTTTAAAAAAGGGCCAAAGGGGAAGGGAAAAAAAACCAATTAAAATTTTTCTTTTTTTGTTAAAAAAAATTTTTAAAATTTTTTGGAAAAAAGTTAAAAAAAAAAAAAAAACCCCCTGGGGGGGAAAAGGAAAAAAATTTTTTTAAAAAAAAGGGGGGGAAAAATTTAAATTTTAATGAAAACCCCAGGGGGAAAAAAACCCTTTCCCTTTTTAAGTTTTTCCCAAAATTTTTGGGGGGAAAGGGGAAACCCCCCAAAGGGGGAAAAACCCCCTTTTTTTCCCCGGGGGGTTTTGGTTTCCCCCCCCCCCCCCCTTTTTTCCTTTGGCTTTCCCTTTTTTGTTTTGGGCCCCGGGGGGTTGGGGAAAAAAAAAAAATTTCCCTTTTTCCCCCCAACCCCCGGTTTCCCCGGCCCCCTTGGGCCCGGGGGAAAAATTTTCCCCCCTTCCCCCTTTTCCCCCAATTTCCCCTTTTTGGGGTTTCTTGGGAATTTTATTTAAATTTTTTTCCCAAAAGGGGGGCCCTTTTCCCCCCTTTTTTTTTCCCCCCAATTTTTTTTTTACCAAAAAAGGGGGGGCCAAATTTAAAGGGTTTTCCCCCCTTCCCCAAAACCAACAAATTCCCCCCCACCTTAAAAAAAAAAGGATTTCCCCGGGGTTTTTTTTGGATCCCGGGAAAAAAAAAAAAAAAGGGGGGGGGAAAAATTCCAAATTCCCCAAAAAAAAAAATTTAAAAAATGGGGAAAATTGAAAGGGGGTTTTAAAAATTTTGAAAACCAATTTTTTTAAAAAAAGGGCCCCAATTTACCCCTTTTTGGCCTTTTGGGGGTTTTGGGAGGGGCAGGAAAAAAGGGGGAAAAAGGGGAAAAAAAAAAAAAAAAAGGGGGGGGAAAAAAAAGGGGGGTTTAAAAGGGAAAGGGAAAAACCCCGGTTTGGGGTTTTTTTTTCCCCCCCTTTAAAAACCTTTTGGCAAAATTTTAAAAAATTAAACCCGGGGGTTTTTTTAAAATTTTTTAACCGGGCCATTCATTTCCCCAAAAAGGTTTCCCGGGATTTGGTTTTTTTTCCCTTTTTTTTTTTTTTTTCCCCCTTTTAACCGGGGAAAACAAACCCAAAAAACCCCCTTTGGGTTAAAAAAAGCAAAAATTTTTCCAAAAACCCCAAAAAGGGGGTTTTAAAAATTTTTAAAAAATTTTTAAAAAAGGGGGGCCAAAAAATTTTTGGGGTTTTTAAAAAAATTTTAAGGGGGAAAAAATTTTTTTAAACCCCAAAAAAATTTTTTTTTTCAAAAAATTTCCAATTTAAAAATTTTTTTTTGGGAAAAATAAAAAAAATTTTTTTTTGGTGTTTGGAAATTGGCCAAAAAAAATTTAACAAAATTTCCAACAATTTAAAAAAAAAAAATTGGGGTTTTTTTTTAAAAAAAAAAAAAAAAACCTTTTTTTTTTTAAAAAAAAAAAACAGAAAAAAGCACTGGATGAAAAAAATACCAACATGAAAAAAAAAACAAAAAACACTTCCCAAACATGTAGAAAAAAAAAACAAAACAGAAAAAACACTTGTTGGAACACTGATGGAAGGTCTTCTACTGTTTGATGTTCTTCCTAAAGGCACAATGACTGGCCAATGCTACAAAACCCAAATCTTGGAACCCCTTAGCGACAAAATCAGAGAAAATAAACCCAAAATGGAACTTCACGAACATTCATTCTGCACACACATCACACAAAACAAAGCAGGTTTATGCTTTTATGGAAAGCAGAAAATATAAAACCCTCCCACATCCTGCTTACTCACCCGATTTGGCACCATTTGACTTCTTCTTGTTTCCTTTTACTTCTCAAAAATTGAATTGATGGGAAGCATTTCATGAGAGTCCAAAATCTGGACAAATCTATCAATAATTCATAGCTCCGGAAGATACCTAGGTACCTCAGACAACCATCCAATATCTTTTGAAAAGTGGGTTATGAGGTTCAGCTTTGCATAAATGCTGGTGGACATTACTCGTATTTCGAAGGAACGTAAATGTTCCAGGTTTGAAATTTGTCACACTGTCAACAAAATACATTTTCCAGCCCCCGTACCTACCTGTTCAGCCTCAATATGCTTGCTCCGTATCTTGAAGTAAATTTCTCAACTACTTTGGGGTTCTATATCAATGAGTTGAGAGCCAGATTTCAGTAGAAGCTTGCTTGAAACAAAATAGCACATTAGGGGAAAATCTAGCTAAAAATGCAAAACTAAAGCCAGCAATCCAGCATGACAAAGAGAAAATAGGAATGAATTACAGCACACAGGAAATGGGAAACCTGAACAACTTAAGTAGTAGCTACCTTGGTTTCAACGTGGCAATATGAGTATCAGAAAAACAACTGGGTACTTCGTACTTCAATCCACCTGGGCCTGTTTTGTAGATTCCACTTTTAACATTGAGTCACCGAATGGCAGCGCAAGTGTTACATTCCAATAATAATCGGCCTGATACGAATTCTGAATCCTTAAAGAAATGCACAGGATGTAGAAATGTTCACATATCAGATACACTTTCGCTACTGTGGACACAGGCATTAAAGTTATAGGCCACTGGTATCCCCACACATCGTGGATACAAATTATGAGAACACCACTCAGAATTGGATGAGTTGGAATTCTGGGGTGTTGGATGGATTTGGACCTACCTGCTCAACCCCATTGATGAGTCCCTGGCTCGGGCTCAAAAACCCCTCTGGGTAGGTACCAGCTTTCAAGAAACCTCACTTTAAAAAAAAAAACTCGGTAGTCTATGGTGAGAAAGATAAAAAGCAAGTGCCAAAAATCTGAAATGATAGCTGCCTGATGACTGATAAGACAAAGACAAGCGGCATTGTTTGTCTACATTTTCAAGCCTCTTCATATCTCGCCCACAAAGTAAACCCTTTTCAGTATTTCTTCACAAATCTTGAATCTCCAAGGAATAGGTATCTACAAAAAAGTGAACTTGTCCCTTTCAATGCCTTGACCTCCAATTATTTCCCTTTTTCGGAATTCTGGCATAGGGCAGGCAACAGCAACCTAGAAAAAAAAAACTCACTTGGAAGTTGGAATGACTGAAAGGTGAAGTTTCTTATTCTTGTTATGTTTGGATGATGTTTCAATCTTTGGTGTTATTCATTGTTACCTATAGTAGTTGAGAATTTTGTTCATCAAAGATCTCTCGTTTTAGGAGGAAGGAAACAAATTGGATAAAAACATTGTTTCTTCTTTGAGATTAACTCCTGACTCTCTGTTGTCTTCATCACTGAATTGTGATATCGACTACCAGCTGTTCCTCCTGTGGCTGTGTATATCTGCAGCATGTCAGGTCAAAATGGACAGTCTCCACAATATCCATGTCTTGGCTGTTCAATCAATGTGGAAGAGAAGGGTTGGTCTATCCAATGCAGCAAGTGCAGTTCCTGGTGCCACAAGAAATGCAGTGGTCTCAGTGATAAAATTGTTCAAGGAGATTGCCAAGTCACCATCCAGTAGCTGGTGCTGCAGCCCATGCAAATCACAGGGTGCTACTTCTGCTGCTGAAAGTTCTTCAACTTCTGAAGCTCACTTGCAATCTTCTGCCTCTGAGGGTGGCAATGCTGGAACCTCTTCAGTCACATCTGCTGACATATCCATATCTCGTTCTGAATTTTCTCATGCTTGAAAAACTCAATGGTTTAAATTTGCTATCTTCCCCTGTCATCGGATGGTTATCAGATTTTCTAGACTCGCGTTTTCAGCAAGTGTGCATAAATGGGAGTTTTTCCTCAGTACAGGCTGTTACATCCGGGGTCCCACAGGGGAGTGTTTTGGCACAAACGCTGTTCTCCATTTTCATAAATGATCTTCCAGAGGTCGCGAGATGCCAGATAAATCTCTTTGCTGATGATTGTGTGATCTCAAATGAGATACGGTCCCCTGCTGACTCTTTACAACTCCAGAATTATCTGAACAAAATTTTTGATTGGTGCAAAAAGTGGGGTATGAGATTGAATGAAAATAAGTGTGTTGTTCTTTGTTTCACTACAAAAAATGCCCCCCATCCTAGTTGTTACTCAGTTAATGGTATAGCCTTGCCTGCAGTTGATAAGACAAAATACCTCGGTGTCACTTTTACAAAGACTTTGAGTTGGGAGGAACATATAAAGAATTCCACAAAAAAGCTAATGCCACCCTGTATTTTGCAAGGCGTACTTTTTATTGTGCCAGCAAAAAGATAAAACAGAAGGTGTATTTTTCCTTGGTTCGCTCAATTTTGGAATATGCCTCAACTGTGTGGGATCCCTACTACATAAGTCAAATTGAGGAGGTAGAGAGGGTCCAGAGGAGGGCGGCCCGTTTTGTTACAGGGAGATACTCCCCACTGGATAGTGTGTCCGATATGATGCAAGAGCTGGGGTGGAGCTCCTTGGCTTCTCGTAGGAACAGGAAGGTTGCTAGGTTGGCTGGTTTATTCTTGGGGCTGAATAATGTAGGAGGCTGGTCCTCCATAAAGGAGTTTTTGTTGCCACCAAGTCATTTTGGTAACTAGACCATGATTTTAAGCTCTATTCGGCTTCTTGTCACAAAAATGTGGGGAAGTATTCTTTTGCTGTCAGGACCGTGAATGATTGGAATGCCCTTGGTTCTGAGGTTTTTGGGACAGATACCTAGTGATATTAGTGTGGGCACCTTCAAACGAAATGTCAGATCTTGGCTGATGAAGTAACATTGCTATGCAACTGTTTATCATTGTTTTAAGTACGTGCATCTTTCTCTTAACTTGAAAATCTTCTGACTCTTTCGGCGGAGAGATCATGACCGGGGTAATGCTAACTCCGAGCTGCGAGGTAAATTTTTGCCATCTGCTCCAATGGAAAAAATTTACCTCGCAGCTCGGAGTTAGCGTTACCCCCGTCATGATCTCTCCCCTGTTTGAGCTCTTGTTCTGTAGGTTTACCGCTGCCATCAATGTTTTGTGTTGATTTGCGCCTGGACTATCGTCCTTGCAAATTAAGTTATTTGATTTGATTTGATGTAGTGTTCGGAGTGAGGGAATATTCCCGGGAATATTCCCAAAATTCCCGGGAATATTCCCGCCCCTCTGGGAAAGTTCCCGAGGGAATATTCCCGGGAATATTCCCAATATTCCCGGGAATTTTCAATGAAAATTCCCGGGAATATTTCCAGTCTCATATTGATTTTTCTGACTGTTTTTGACTTTGAAAAGTTTCCAAGGGAATATTCCCAAAATTCCCGGGAATATTCCCAAAATTCCCGGGAATTTTCATTCAAAATTTCTAGCAAAATTCTTACATTTGAATATTTCACATTAGGCACCTAGGTAATCGCTAGTCCTAGTCTCGTTTTGGTTTTCTCATCCACTTTAGACTTTTTGTCTCCAGAACGGCCAGTGTTGGACATAAAAGGGGTACCTAAGGGGTTGGACTTTGATGATAAGGTGTACCTAAGGGGTTGGACTTTGATAAGTGCATTTACTGCTATGAAGAGGTGAGGATGGCTGCTCTCCTAAAATTTAATTGTTGTGGGCTTGCTCTCCCCATTAGCCGTTTTGCTCCTTTTGCTTGTCTACCTTCAACCCAAGGTTGTGAATGTGTAACTATGCATTTGCCATAAATCTGGTGAATTTTTATCCTAGATTACCTACCCCAAGAGTAAAAAAACCAACTTCCATCTACTTCTTTACGACTGTTGAACATTATGCAATACCTACTTGCAATCTTTGCATAAAGATTTATGCAATCTTTGCAGCACCAGATAGGTAATTCTACATGAGAACTCTACATTCTAGATGCAAATTTGGAAATTAAAACATGATCTTTTTGTCACTTTGAAAAGAAAATGAAAAATTGGAACAAATTCTATTTGTTGGCCCAAAGCGTTTTGGTACAACTTCTTTGTATCTTTTGGTGTGCAGGTTAGACCCAGTCCGCCCACGCAGTTCCAACACGAGCAGTCGGCAGGCAATTTCAACACAAGATTTCGTCAGTAAAAGCCTCCAAAACCAGACATAAGCCTGCAATCGCGAACTCTTGATCATGCCATCATGCTCGTCAAGAAGAAGGAGCAGATGTTTATAAATTTTTACCAACAAGTCTCTGAGTCGGGAGCAGCCCCACACGATGATTCTAAAGGATCAAAACTGCTCACTGTTGAACGAACTCTGCTAAGTAGGTAGGTACTAGGTACCTAAATGTGTAGTATGATTTTTCAAATAGAAAATTTGTTCGAAAGAAAGTAAAATTGGAATTTAAAGAAGCCATTCGAAAACAGGCCGGGAATAACCAGGTTTAAAAATTCCCCAAAATTTACTCTGAAAATACCCGCCCTAGATTCACCCTTCCGCATCGTAATTACCCGAGAAAATGAAAAAGGTGCCACAGAATTCACAGCCCGGCTGACTTTAACCACATTAATTATCAACATTTTGCTGCTTTCGTGCATTTTGCATTTTCCCACCAGCCTGTATCTGCTCTGGCGATAATGGCAAAATTACTCATATCGAAACTGGCAAAATGTGATAAATTTTCAAAATAATTTTCAAAATTTGAATTTTCCAAGGAATATTCCCAAAATTCCTGGAAATGATCCAAAAATTCCCAGGAATATTCCCAAAATTCCCGGGAATATTCCCAAAATTCCCGGGAATATTCCCAAAATTCCTGGGAATATTCCCAAAATTCCCAATGTGGGAATATTCCCGGGAATATTCCCAAACTTCCCGGGAATTTTCGTTTGTTCCCAAAATTCCCGAAAAAGGAATATTCCCGGAATATTCCCGGGAATATTCCCTCCAAAATAAATTCCCGGGAATTTTCGAACACTAATTTGATGTAACAATCAGGCTGGATGCTCTGGAGCAGACTCTTTATGGCTGCTATAACTGATAACAAGATCAGTATGGAGAGGTCCTCGGCACTGGAAGCGAAGTTGGACAGATTATTGGATGCGTTCAGCACAGACGGTGACAGTTATATATCAACCGAATCATCATAATTGCAGTTCATGAGCAATGGCTTCGATGGCATCAAGTTGCAGCTTCATGATATCGGAAAGCAAGTGCGGGACATGAACACATCTTTTATGCTGCATTCGGAGGAACTTATCAAACATGGTTCTGCAATGAAAAGCTTGGGTACTGATTTGGTTGGTGATCAACAGAACTCTCGGCTGAATTGTGATGACAGATCCGGCGTTGCAGCCAGAGGCGAATCTGATGAAAATCATTTGGATAGAGATGATACTTTCCATGTCACAACATCAGGTGGCCATCAGTCTAGCCGTATCTCACGGGTTCCAATCACTCAGCTCGCCCCGCTGTCCAAGAAATCGGCAGAAGTCGGTTCAGTTTCAAAGTCCGCATCCAAGGTTTCCATGTCAAAGGGTCAACAACGCAGCAAAGTTCATAGTGACTGGAAGGCCACGGATCCTTCCAGCTCAGCTTTTGTCAACCCACCGGCTAAAATGGGGAAAAGCGGTTTGCGCCGCTCTTTACCAGTCCAACAGTTGCCGCCAAGTGATCCCGCTATTAGCAGAAGCAATCACCAGTTTGCAAGTGCACCGAAATTTCCGAGTGTTTTACCAAACCCCCGCCGTGGCCCTTTTGGTAGCAGTAATGCTGGTACACCTGTAAAGTTTGTAAATACTCGTGTTCCACCAAGTCAAAATCTGCCATCTCCCGGATCAGGTGTGTGCATCCTCCGATAAAGTGGTGCGTTATAGTGACGACAAAGTGTTTCTTGAAAATGGCTCCTACAAAAGGTGTTTCGTCCATTCGGCATGAGTGGGCCATTCGGTTGCGATTACCGATTCATTGGGAAAATTCTGCAGTGAAATTAAAAGTGCTGGTGTGTCTCTCATTTGCATACCGGGAGCTACAATTCGAATCGTTGATTCATCTCTTGCCTTTCTTCATGATATGCTTGGGTTTGAGCCGGAGGCGATCATGTGCCTAGTTGGCACAAATGATCTGCATAACGTGACCAGTAAGCTTGATTTCCTCAACAAACTAGAATCATTAGGGCCTATTCAAATCTAGTCGTCGTCTCTTCTCAAGCATCGATCATGGCTATATTGCAATCCCTCGTCGGTGTGATTTTAATGTCAAAGTGCTATTTGATCTAAATATATCAATCAAGTCTTTCTGTTCAGTGAATGGTGTATCCTATACCATTGATTCCAATCTTTAAAATCTCCGAATCCTGTCTTGGTAAGGATGGCTTGCATTTAAATCGATTTGGTTCTCTTATTCTTACCTCTATATTTGTTGATATGTTGTTGACTTTTAATCGCAGAAACTGACTTCTTGTCGACCATGTCGCATATACCGAACCATCTGAATCACTCAACAGAGAAGGCCTTCTTGTCGACCATGTCGCATATACCGAACCATCTGAATCACTCAACAGAGAAGGTCCTCTCGGCTCATCCGTTAATATTAAAAAACATCCTGATCATCTGAGTTCGAATGATGCTGGACTTCAATCCCCTCATCATGGATCTCTTTGTTGGTACTTGGTTGATGGATGAAAAATGGTTGGATGGTTGCACAATTCCAGATCCTGTGATAACTTTGGAGGATGAAATTGCTCTTGAGCCATCCTCTCTCTACAGAGGACTCTTCTCTGGCTTTTTCCGAGAATGCAGATGGTGATTTAAGTGGTCAGGTCAGCACAAAGACTAAAAGCACACTTCCCATGGCAAAAATAAATACTTCTACAAATTGGACAGGTGATGCGTCAAGAAGTTATGTTACTTTTTCTTCTGATGGCTTAACTCTTGGAAATGTTATTTCTGATTGTGAGAATAAGGGCAATGGGAATGAACCTGTGATAAATGTTTATAATCCAATTGCAGGCAGCAGAGGGGATAAAGATAATGCAGTTACCCCATTTGCTAAGCCTACTGGCAACCAATCCAAGCAACTCACAGCTGTGAACAGCAAAAAAGCTTATGTAAGGCTGGCTCACATTTATGCTCAGTCAGTCAGGGCACACCTTGATTCCATTTCTCTTTTAATTGAGGAACAGGAAATAGATGTATTCGCTGTGAGCGAGACATTTCTTACGGAGTATATCGATGACCTTGATGTTGCTATAAATGGATATTATATCCTTCGAAATGACAGGCCATGCAGTCTCAAAAAGGTGGATACTGGGGGTGGTGTTGCTCTCTTCATTAGAGACAGCGTTTCTGCTAAAATTGTTAAATGCAGCTCCTTTGTGAGTGGTAGACCAGAATTTTTGTGGGCTGAGATCTGTATTGGTTCAGCCAAATTACTTACTTCTAGGTGTCGTCTACAGGGCTCCCTCAGGCCATTATGCACACCTCGAGGATGTTGAGGATTCTTTTTGTGACCTGTCTATTCTCTATCAACATATTCTGCTTGGGATTTTTTTTCCCAAACAACCTTTGATTATTTTGCACCAAATAGAACAATCAAAATTAAAAAACCACCTGCTCCATGGATGAATGAAGTGCTTAGGGGACAAATGCGAAGGAGGGACAGGGCTCTGTCTAAGTATCGCACTTTGCTCAGATCTCATCCACACGATGATGAGGATCGCGATAGCAAGCTGAGAAAACTTTGGGCCAACTATGTTAATCTGCGGAACAATGTCCAAAGGCTTCTCAGGGTTGCAAAAAGAGTTCACATAAATGCCCGCATATGCAGCCAGGTAGCGAACAGCAAGCAGTTTTGGGCTGGGCTCAGTTCCTTGGGTATTTATAGAAACTCGAAGAAAAATACGGCCCCTGCCAAGCAGTTAGCCTTCATGCCGGATCAACTAAACAAGCATTTTCTTTCTTGCTCTTTGGCCCCAGGACAAGTGCATGGCAGTCATGCTGTTACTGCAATCGGCAACAGTAACAATACTTCTGGCGAGGAATCTGAAGAATCATGTCCCATTGTGTCTGTTTGTTCACATGAACATAGTTTTAATTTTGCTCTTGCTGATTGTCAATGTGTCTTTGTCTTAATCAACAAACTTTCCAGCAACGCTGTTGGCTTAGATGAGGTTTCTATGATCATGATCAAAATGTCTCTTGCATTCATTTTGCTTCCAGTTACGCACATTATTAACACATCAATTTTGACAGCAACGTTTCCTTCCTGTTGGAAGCAAGCACTAGTTCTTCCTCTGCCCAAGAAGAGTATTCGAATTTCACCTGGGGATTACAGGCCAATCAGTCTCCTCCCGCAGTTTTCAAAAGTCATGGAGCGCCTGTTGCATGGTCAGGTTGTGTCATTTTTGGAAGAAAATGCCAGCCTGCTAAAGTTCCAATCCGGGTTTAGAAAAGGCTATAGCACCACAACAGCTCTTCTTAAAATCGTCTCAGACATTTTTACTACCAGGGAGAATTCCCAAGGAACAATACTTGTGTTGTTGGATTTTTCGAAGGCTTTTGATTCAGTGCCCCATGCTATTTTATTGCAAAAGCTTCAGAATCTGAATTTCTCTGCCTCAGCATTAGCACTGATCAAATCCTATCTCTCCAGTCTCCACACGACATCAAATAACAGAAGTGGGCGAATATAGATCGAAATCAGGTAGGGTGACCTGTGGTGTCCCCCAAGGTTCTATTCTTGGACCTCTATTTTTCTCAATCTTCATAAATGATATTGGAGCCATTTTGGATGGGCGATGTTTCTATCATCTTTACGCAGATGACTTACAGGTTTATATGCATTTTAACTCTGCCAATTTCGAACAAGTTGTTAAGAGTTTTAAAGAGTTGCTGGCAGTCATTGAAAAACTGGTCTCTGCAAAACGGACTGGCTTTAAATCAAACAAAATGCCAACCCATAGCGTTCGGCCCTCCAAATCTCTTAAAGATGATAGATTTGCGGGCAAATCAAATTTCACTTGGTGGGATGTCGCTAATCTGGAATGATTGTGTACATAACTTGGGGCTTTGGTTGGATTCCAGTCTTTCCTTTCTTCCACATTTTACAAAAATCTCTGCCAAAATATATTCTAAACTGTATGCTCTTAATCGTGTCGGCTCAGGGCCATCTTTTGGGGTACACGGGCCCTGGGGCTTTGCCATGAAATAGGCCCCGAAGAGAAAATTTGAACAACTGGAAATGTGCATTTCTTGACGATTTCCATTCAACAAAACTGCCCAATTACAGACTTCGAAAATTAAAACTGGCTAATGAATTAAAATTAATTAAATTTTAAAAAATTAAAAAAAATTAAAGAAATTAAATTTCAATTAAAATTAATTAAATTAAAATTTGGCTTTTCAGCAAAACCGAAAAAATTAACATTCAAAAAATTGACATCCAAAATCAGATGTCTTGGCAACAAAATACACAAAGAAAGACAAAATCACAAATTTTCAAAATGGTCTCGACATTTCTTATCGAAAATAATCAAAGATGTCATTCAAGACGTCATTCATTGAAATCGATGTCATCCAAATTGTGTCCATGATGGCAATAATTGTCAACAGACCCAAGCCAGACATTCTATCCTGTTTTGTGGTCGTCCGTAGTTTACTTCACTCGCAACAGAGTTCGAGCATCTCTGGAAAATGCGCCATCAAATTTCTGTGTTCGAAAATTGCCAATGGGCAAAGGGGTCCGAGAATATTGCCTTTTCAGCCTTGCAGTCTCCTATGCATTCAGAATTTCAAAGGTTTTGTTTGCGAGTTTCAAAGAAGGTGCAAAATTGGGGATTAAAAAAGTCCAGGAAACCACCCTCCAAGCTGCCACGGGATTTTGACCACGAGAAAAAGAAAGTCACCAAAACCGCGGCCTCAGAATCTCTTCCATGTGGACGACGGTCCATTTCCCTTTATTTTCAATTGCAATCGGGTCGGCGTTAAAATAATAATGCTGTCGAGGGGCTCGATCATGGCACCACGCTAGAGGCAGAGGTACCTTTCACGTGACCTCGTTTAATCTATGCCTCTTCCGTGTTCCAAAATTACAATTCCAAACTGTCTTTAAACGGGGCTGTGATTTTGGCTGCTTTCTGTGTGATTTGCAATGTGCATGTCTCAACGATTTAGGTACTATAGATCGGCCCTAGATCAGTTGGAGTGGAGAAAGTCAAGCAAGATGCTACGAATAAGATATAAATCTCCAAATCAAAACGAAAATAAATAACATAAGTGCTGTGCTGCCACCAGTTCTGGTGTTGAAGGTTTATTTACTCATGGAAATTCGTGGGGCCCACATTTTAAATTTTGTGGGCCTCTTTGTACCCTGGGCCCTGGGGCGTTCGCCCCACTACGCCCCACTACGCCCCGTGGTAAAGGTGGCCCTGTGT
>JASGXE010009342.1:0-25938 GCA_030068105.1 Sinentomon sp. SZTP_YWyxl
TCACTTGGTTTTTAAGAAAAGTTACTTTTTGAAGTGCTTACAACCGCCCTGTAACAACTCAGAAGGATAAAGTATCTCCCGCAACAAGTTATCTTTTCTCAACCATACTTGATCCTGATTTAGAGGTCGGCGTTAGTTTTCCGACGCGTTGGAAAATTTCCAGCATGTCTGATCCACTCATATGCGGTTTTTCCATTTGAAAAATCGTCGAAAATATGCACAAAACTTCACAAATTTCTTCGTACATTGGAGTTCATTGTTAACTCAGGCGCCACTTGGAATCAATGATAACATGAACCGCAAAACATCATGTCACTCGTGTTTGGCGTGAATTTGCATCGATGCCCTGTTGAAATTAGATGCTCGGTACCTATACCAGACCTTTAAAATTTCACTCGGACTTTTGGTGATCTGGACATATGTATATGTAGAGGAAAGCTAAAAAAACTGCTTGCGTCCATTGCATCCTTTTCACAACTTTTATCGCCGACGCCGAGCTAGACTGCGCTTCCCAGTCTAAGCATTGCGAGGTGAAATTTTCAAAGCTATACCCGGCCTTTCCCAAAGTACAGCGCCAGTTCAGTGTGAAAAACAGGCATTATTTTGGGATTTCGTTTATACGAGTATGTCCAGCGCTTCATTCGCAGTTGGCAACAAACTTCCCCGACATATATCAACGAGTCTTGATCCCCATATCACCAAGAACATTCCACAACGTCCCTTTTGCCAATTCGGTCTGTTCATGTTGTTGCAATGCTTACAGATGCACACCAGGGCGCGATTTGTAGGGGGTACGGGGGTATCACCCCCCAGTTGAAAAACATTTCACGCAAAATTGAGGTATTTTATGCATAAATATGAGTTTGCCCTATAAATTGAGGTTTACCCCCAGTTAACTTTCAACAAATCGAGCACTGATGCACACACGCTTGCGTTGAGTGCAGGGTAGAAAAAATGTCCGTTTTCGAACAGTTTCAACTTCTTAAAAACATTCCAGTTTTGGACAGGATTGTACGAATGTTGACTGTCATAACTCCCTCATGGAAGCCCAGAGAGAAATATTGGAACATGATTCCTTGCTGAGGAGTTCCCATGGATGAGACACATACACATACAATGGAGACAATATTGTCCTATTTCTCAGGACACTGTAAAACAATGGCGATCTTAGAGGTCGGGCGATCGTGGATCGAGCCCCTCTAAATTTCAAATGTTTGCTTATTTTGTGAAAACACCATCCCTGCAATCTGTTTGTTGTATTTGACATCCCAACATAATGCACAGATTTTTTATCTCCGAAGGGTCGAAGACCCCGTAAAAATCCCGGGATCGCCTTTGAATGTCCTGGGTTTTCAGAAAGCCAAAAGACACGGGGTCTACTGCGGAGAGGCAGAGCTTTTGCGGGGCGTTCTCCACTGCCCTTGGTTCCGACGCCCATGGCCCAATCACATTTCTGCGCGTGTCAAATCGTCCATCTTGAATCGTTCACCTCGAAAAAAAGTCCTTCAACTTGTCTTGCTGTCTTTGCCATCTCCATCGTGGAACAATCGCAAATCTAGCTTTTTTGGAAAACTCAGGTCCTTGAACTGATGTCAAGGAAAAATTTGGTCTGTCAGTAACAGGCGCTGCTGCATGGAGATAAGAAATTTGACCTTTCTTCGCTCTGTTGAGATGTCAGACTTGAGGGGACTGGAGATAAATGCCAGCCTCTTCTGCTGCAGCTTTTTGATGGTTCCCTCAGATGTCCAGGATGTGGGTACAGGGTGCCCGTAATCGCACGCGAATAACTAATTGACCAAATTGATTGAGAAGAATTGGTATCCTCTAAAACCCTTTAAAGCGATCTCGCGGGACATCAGCATTTATCCTTCAGGATTTCGTGGAAATAAGCCTCTAAACCCTCCTTCAATATTTTCAAATTTCAACGTTTTGCATCTTTCAACGTTTATTGACCCTATTCTTTTCACATGCAAAACTCAAAAAACGTTTTTCGAGACGCATTGTCGATGGGTTCACAGTATGCCAGTGGCCCGTAATCCTCACAATTGGTCCCTTGTAAATGAGACATTTTATCGTGATGCTTGTGTGACCGACCGGACCAATGTAATTTTATGAACAGGAGCCGTCAGGAAAAATAATGGGGCTTTACGCCAGGCTGCCTGCTCAGATTGACCCCAAAGTGGCGCGCTATAGTTATTTTCAGTCTTCTCACGGATGCAGAAGAAAGTCGCAGATTGCGACATTCTTCAAGAATTTCAGAAAATCGTGCAGACCATTTTACGCAATCCTTCTCATGCGGATACAGGAGAAACTTGCAGATTGTGACTTGCTTCAAGAACGGCAGAAAAACTTGCAGCACACATTTGCAGTCCTCATATGCAGAAAAATGCGCAGATTGCGACTTATTGCTTCAAGAATTGCAGGAAAACAATCGGAATATACATGTATGTTTGGGTACAGTCCTCATTCGAATGCAGAAGAAACTCGCATGTTACCACTTGCTCCAAGAAATTGCAAGAAAACTTGCAATGCATGTTCATAGTCCATTTCATGCGAATACAGAAAAAAACTTGTAGATTATGCGACTTGCTTCAAGAATTGCACAAAAACTTGCAGCACACTTTTAGTCCTTCTCAAGTCATATGCAGAAAAACGCGCAGATTGCGACTTGCTTCAAGAATTGCAGGAAATCTTGCAGAATATGTTTCGGTACAGTCCTCATGCGAATGCAGAAGAAACTCGCATATTGCCACTTGCTTCAAGAATTGCAGAAAAACTTCCAGTATATCTCATACGAATGCAGAAGAAACGTGCAGATTCCACAATCAAGAATTGCAGGAAAACTTTCAGTCACTAAACTAGCCAGAGGAACTCCATTGTGAACTCCTGTATATCTTGAACACAAACAAAACTTGTGAAACTCTGCATTATATCCGCACGAAAATTAATTGCGCCACGTCCCAGAAAAGCCTGTCTTTATAAGATCAAGGGCGAGGAGTCGATTATTGTTTGCAGGCAATTAATTAAATTAATTATAGAATCTGACTTAATTTGTTTGTTAAGCGTGTCGGCTCCTTTGATGTTTTGAGTGTTCTGAAGTCTGCCGAGGGTTACACGTCGAGCTATATCTCATCTCTTGCACCAGGAGGTCTTTCTTGCGGATATTTCGTCCAAGAAAACAACTCAAAATAAATTGAATGGCGGTTTAGAGTTCTGAAAGTAAAAAAATCCAATTCAAGGCCAAATTTCAAATAATTTCGCGTGTTTTTAAACACAATGGCGTGCAGATGGATTGAATCTCAAAAGTGTCAAAGCTCTCCAGCATGCAAGTTGATATGCGTGAGAATTTGGCTTGCCACCTGCATCGGATTTTCACCTAAAGCGGATTTTCACCTAAACCATATGTTTGCATTCTTCTCCGGCTTTCATTTTTGTTGGGTTCAAGGTCTGTGCGCAAGGAAAAGTACAAAGCGACCGTGTGAAATCGACTCTCCACTTCTATCAGAGTGTACATTCCCTGAAGATGTCACAATACAATCGATAACATAATCGGCACAATTCAGCCACAGTCGCGGCACATTCCACCTGATGGACAGCTCTGACCAAAACACCACAAGAACGGCAAATCAAAAACACGTGTCGGATTGAGGATTGTGGACTTTTGAAGCGAAAAGGCAAAATACAGAAGAACAATGGCCCCATGGGACACAAAAAAGGCTTCATGGTTGAGTGCAATACTCGCAGACGCCGCTATCTGGCTGCACAATTCTCTTTCAAGATTAAACAGATACCCTGATTTCTCTTCAACAAAGCAGGCAACAAAGTTGAAATGCCACTTCTAAAGTTTCTTAAACTTCGCGCCAATATCAAGCAAAATCGTCCAATATCTTCGACTCATAAGAATTCATCTAAAAGACACTCCGATAGAAAATTCTTGAACCCTGCCCCGTCGCTTTTGAAAATGGTGAGGCAGAGGCAACTACCGGAGCAAACTTTATCCCTAACTTGGATTTCTCTGACCTACTGAAAATTCTTTTCTTGCCAGTGTTCTATTCGCATTGCCTATGTCCTCGAACACTGATTTTTAAAGTACCTAAACAAGGTCAGTATCAACACTGGTCGAATTTATGCTGACCTTGTATAGATCGGCCAATTATCCATTTCTCTTCGCCTACCATGACGACAAAAGGAACAAAGGATGCCAACAATATCAATATCTACCTGTTTGCTGCCGGTATACCAGTCTCTGTCGATGCTGTAGCTTTAAATGCAACTCTTGTACGCGAAAAAACAATTTTTTATTTAATCTGACCTATCTTTCAGATACATGACAAATTTAGAAAGGGTTCAACTCCCGAACCGTGTGAAATGTCCTGGCGACAAACACAGGCGACCATGTCCTTAAAAACGAATCAGCTGTTTTGCAAGTCAATTGTGGAAAAGGTCAAGAAAAACTATTGATTTGCTCAGTGTGGGGATCACGAAAAAATGAATCATCCCAAGTATTACCCATTTCGTCGTTCTCTTTGCAAGGGTATTCTCGGATCTGGCTTCGCCCTGAAGGTTCAACAGCAGCAAAGGCAGAAACACATGATCCGAAGGAGACAGCCAGCAGCCACTCTGATCCAGTGCCTGTGGAGGTGTTACGCTGCCGACGAGCACTCCATGTCTGTTGCAACCTGGCGGATTCATCAAGTACCTCAGCCCAGCCCCCCATCGTGAGTTAACGCACTTCTTAGATATGGGCCCTGCGTCCAAATTCCGCATCTGATTTCAACATTTACCTGAGCGGGCCGAGTTACGGCCTTCCATACGTTTCATAACATTGAAGTTGCCACCAAAATATCTTGGCAAAAATTTGGATCTTTAACCTTCCGACTGTGGATTTAACTCAGGACAGATTTAAAAATTAAAGTTTCTGTAGCTTTTGTGGTACATCCGGTCAACTTTATCACCTTCCAGTCTTGATTTTGAAACTTCGACCTTCATTCTGGTGACAAATAAAATCTTTCATGTTTTCCCTATGCTGAAGTGAATTGGTCCAAAGAAGTTGAAGGGTTCGGGTTCCTCGGTGGCTCTCCTTTTGGGGCCAATCCACGGATAATTCCACGTGTCTTCCACATGCTGAGAGATTTGGATCACAGTTCCCTCTACCTGCCTATATTTTGAATAGCGAATTTCGTGGACGTTTGGTTGGCCAAAGATGTGGATACCGAGCAGTAAATCAAATTGACAACCACAAACGCGCGGAGACCAATCGGTAGGTTTAGTGTCCGTGTGTGGCGTCAAGCGAAATAGCGAAAGGAAAACCGCAAATGACGTCCGTGAAATTGGCAGCTCTACATTGCGAATAGGCAGGAATTCGGAACTGTCACCCATTTTTGTTATAAAACAGCCGAACGAAAATATTTTCGTGTGCAGTCACTGAAACAATAATGACTCCCTTTGCAAGTGCTTATTTGGATCATGATAGGCATTATTTCCTATGTGGCTGTACTTCCCCTGATAGAATGCCTGCAGCTATGGTCCAGACACGACATGTCCATGCATGATACCAGACAAGTGCAGTCACAAAAACAATGCTGATTCCCATGATTCAATGTCCGGTGCTTGATAGAAGGGAATCATTATTTTCCTCTGACTGTACAGCATGCGACTCGCTTTTTTGTTGCCATCTGTACGACAGTTCATACGCGATTGAGGAAAATCGTTCCATGATATTTGAGACTGTTCGCTTTTGAAGACCTGAACAAGCACGTTTGCATTTGAATACACTTCGTACAAAAAAAGAATCGATCTCCCTGGATAAATAGGCCATGCAAGAGCATAGAATTCTCAGTTAAACAAAAATAAATTCTCGAAACAAGTCGAGAGAAGTCGTAAACTCGAGTTTTAAACCCCCATTCTTACCTTTCATAACAGCTGCACAACTGAAATATTTGGGTAAGTTTCTCAAAGATGAAGCTTTTCTTGTTCTACATCTGTTAGGGCCGTTGATTTTATACGCACGTTGTGTTCGAGAAGTTCCAAATTTAGGTGTTGTAGTTGAATGTCAATGCATAGTTCTGTTGTTGCTTGTCGCGGGGTGGGTGACGGTGTAAATAATAATGAGGGTTGTGTATGTAACAGGACAATATGCATAATTTCAAACGAACATATTCTCGATACACATATCCATTATAGTGTTCCAAATTGGAAGAAATGTTGCAACGATTGTGCTCAAAGGCATTAGCAAATACACCAAAAAAGGTTTCCTGCGGCCATCACTTTCTGATTCAGTTGAACACATTTCTGTTGATACTTGACGACGGATGCCACACAGCAAATCTCTCCAACGAGCCCAAGCAGGCCTTGAACAATCTTTCAGTTCCACAGCGTACATGGACACACTTTCAGAGACCACCCAATGTATTTCACTCATCTGTCGTATGTTCCAAATATGCATTTCACCTGCGCTGCGAATATATGAACACACCTACAGAAAGCGCGGAATGTTTTTTCGCGCAATTTTCACAATACCGAAACGTATTTCACCTTTACTATACATGAGCACACTTTCAAAAATCGTTCCTATACGCAATGTTTTTCACACAATATCACACATACGTCGCATACTCCAAATAATAGGATTCGCAACAAAGCGAAAACAATTTCGAATGATTTAGGAAAGAGTCATGTGCACTTGCCATTTTGGGGGATAGGCTTTATCCCCTGCATTATAACTTCGCAGAGTAAGTGCGTGAAAACTTCGCAGAGTGAGTAGGTGATAACTTTGGAGAGTGAGTGGGTGCAAACTTCGGAGAGTAAGTGCGTGAAAACTTCGCAGAGTGAGTAGGTGATAACTTTGGAGAGTGAGTGGGTGCAAACTTCGGAGAGTAAGTGCGTGAAAACTTCGCAGAGTGAGTAGGTAATAACTTTGGAGAGTGAGTGGGTGCAAACTTCGGAGAGTAAGTGCGTGAAAACTTCGCAGAGTGAGTAGGTGATAACTTTGGAGAGTGAGTGGTTGATAACTTCGGAGAGTGAGTGCGTGAAAACGCCGCAGAATTAGTGCGTGATAACTTCGGGAAGTGCCAACATCCTTTGGAAAATGCTATCATAAATGCGCTTTTTAAACTGCGAGGTCAACGCAGTCTGCAGCGAAAAGTGGCGCGATCCTCATCGTCGGGGCGATGAGGTCATATACGAAGGAGGTCAGAAAAGTAAAATGACCCAAGGGTGAGTGAGTCGGAGTGCAGGGAAAAGAAAAACCGACAGCATGACATCAGCTGGGATGCAGTGTTGTAACCATGCACAGGAGGTATTTGCAAAAAATCAAATGAAAAATCAGTGGCTGATAGATAATAGTTGTTCGAAACTTCGATTTCATTGCTTGGTTGAAAAGATGTCATCACAACTAAGATTTTAGAATTCTGGTGTCAACAAAAAATGTTATCACAATAACAAGTCAAAACATTTGCAAGCAATTTCAAAATCTATCAAGGTTGTATATTTCGGGGAAAAGAAAGAGAAGAGAAAATCAAAACCTTTGCTATAGGTCAAGCCATTTTCAGCTATTTTTGGTCATTTTTCAACTTTTGCTAATGGTCAATCCATGCTAGGTCAATCCATGCTAGGTCAAGCCAAGCTAGGTCACACAAGGCCATCTTTTTTTTTGTTTTCTGCCTGTGGTGCATGCCTTGTTTTTGTTGTCTGTCGATTAGTCCTTCCATATGTTCACTTGCAATGCATCCTGTTCAATAATTGTCCCCTGATGATTATTCGGAGCATGGATACACCCTAAACACGAAGTTCAGCTTGGAACACCATATTTTAACATGGGCTTGGATGGGAGGTGTTCTTTTAGGAACACACGTTTTGTTTTTGGAACACCATAAGTGTTCCATTTGGAACACTTATGGTGTTCCGAAACACCTAATGTGTTCCAAATCTGTGACATTGCCGTCACAGATTTGGAACACATTAGGTGTTTCGGAACACTGTCAGTGTTCCAAATGGAACACTTATGGCGTACCAAAAACAAAACGTGTGTTCCTAAAAGAACACCTCCCATCTAAGCCCATGTTAAAATATGGTGTTCCAAGCTGAACTTCCGTGTTTAGAGTGTACCGTGTCCGTCAAAAGAGTCTTTACATTGGCAACAATTGAGTCTGCTGTGAATGGGGAATCTTGCTGGACGGTGTGGAATTAAGGTTGCGCTGTGCAGAGATGAACTAATGGATTAGGTAGATTTTCGCCAAAAAAACGTTTGAGGATGCAACCTGCACTTCAGCTCAATCGCAGCGCAACCTGATCGCAAATTTTATGAAGACTCTTTTGACGGTCATGGTATTTAAAATGTTTATTTTCGGTGGTCTCTCTTTCGTATGGTTATTTCAGAGAAACTCCTCCTCAATGAGTTGATAAACCTTTGCATGTTCTTGATCTAGGATAAGTATGGTATCCCCTCTCCCCGCCAAAATTCTATGAACATAGGATTTTCTTAGTTGCAAATCAAGCGCCATTTGTAATCAGTGACAACATGCACCGTGAAACACATGACGCAAAACTGCATCAAGACCTGTTGAAGTGGGACATTCCCTGCATTGGCTGGACCTTTGGAATTAATGGAATTTCTCCCATGTTCGAAGAATTTTGGAGGGCCCTGTAAGTAGTAAACTCTGTCTTCTCATCATCTGTCACAGTTCATGCATGATTCCGAGCGATGCTCCCGGAAGAGTCATGTATAGGACCGAATACAAACCGTTCCATAACGTCACTGCACGCATGGTGCAAACTTCCCACAATAGCAAGAAAACTGCAGCCATCATATGTTTTCACGCGTCACTTCACACAAAATTGTTCGTCGAGTTAGCACATCACTCTTTGGCAAATGCCCAGCAGGGGAAATGTTGGCTATGTCACACAATTCTGTCCTTGCTTCAATACCTTCGACAAGTTTCATACCGTACACGATTCAACATTACATTGCTCAAATTGAATGGAAATTAGTGAAGACTGCTGTGCGTGAAAGGTTGTTTTACAGGCAGGTCCTTGGTCAACATGCAACCATAATTCCAAAATTGCACAGCTCAGTTCAAACAAGAGTCAGCACAGCATTCATGCAGAACTTATGGAACAATATGTACACTCTAAATCAGAGGTTTCCGTTTGGAAAACCTTCGGAACACCTTTTTAATAAAGGCTTACAAGTGTTGGCTTGATCTAATAAAGGCTTTAGATGGAAGTGTTCTTTTGGAATGTTTTCGGAACACTCAACGTGGAATTAGAACACAGTTTCCTATCACAAAGTTGGAACACATAGAGATTTGTAACCACTCACCTGTATGCGTGCTCCAAATCACGATTGTGTTCCACATTAGTGACAGGAAAATAACCTTTTTGAACAACACACATCAATGTTCCATCCGAAAGGAACACTCCTTCTCAGCCCGTGTTATTAAAAGGTGTTCCGAAAGTGTTTCAATCGGAAACCTCCGATTTAGAGTGTGCAGTACCCATCAGTAGAGAACGACCACAGTACAAATATGCAGGTTGAAGCGATTGAACAGTTCCGAAATTTCTTTCTGGTCTTTCGTCAGACTAAGATAAACTTCATCCTTCTCAGAGTCCGAGTTTTTGGCTGATGGAAAAAAACATTCCAACAAGCTCGTTTGCTCATACTCTGAACTGATTTTCAAAAACGATTTCGAACTGCTGAAATTGGCACGGCTGACACTTGACGCCTTGCAGAATTCCAGCTGAATTCATGAAGACGAACTCCATTGGAATGTTAATCGTTTAATCTTTTGGGCTTCACCCGAATATCTTCAAAAATGTTTAAAACTGGCATAGTGGCCTGCAAACATTCGCTCATCATTCAACTTGCCTGCAACAAATATTTTGACTTCCTCTTCCGAATTTGAGCGCAGAATATTTGACTTCGTGGCCACAACTCCAAAATATTTTTGCATACGATGGGCGCATGAATTCTACTAGATATTCGTTGTTTTTTCTGAATCTACAGGCCAACATTGCTATATGGGGCCGATCATTTTGAGGTCTGAAAGAGAAAGCTCACAAATTGTCTCACTTATTTCCCGAAGTGAGAAATTGCGAATGTTGATTCGCCCACGTTGTTAACGCAGGAGTGCATTCGCGCAACAAAACCTGACACCGCCCCATTCCTCCTTCGATATTCAGGACAGACTGGATGACAACTCTGTTTCCCCGCATCCTCATTTTGTATATCTTACAAATCAAACACTATCTAAGTTTTCTCACTGTTTTTTTTTTCGCTTTTAATTTCATGTGTTCCCTCTCTCTGATCTCTTCGATGTCGTGTCTCTTCTTCAAACCCTTCTGTCTGGTGCTATCCTTGGAACCTTAATTTCTACGTCAATGTTTACGGCATGCAACCCTGTTTTTCGAATGCACGACTTGTGTCCTCGATGTTTGAATCTTTGGTGCCTGTCATTTGGTGGTGATGGCCCTAAACACCACGATGACTTGATTCCTGATTCCACAAACTAATTCTGCAGTTCGAAACTCGACGAGAAAGAATCGGAGAAGGGAAGCGTTTACAATCCGTCATCGGTCAAAGCAAGGTATCATCACAAACAAAAACTTTATCAGCAGACTGCGCATGCAACAGCTCACATGGTAGTGGAAAATAGCAGATCCTAATGCAGTCTGTGTGATGGGCAGGCTAACTTTCTTGGACGTGATCTGCGATTTTCATTAGCTATTTCTTTTTTAAGCTATGAAACCTGACCAAAACCCCACACCCTCATCACAAATTGTTGTAAACCCATTGCCCATTTCCCGCCTGCTGTTTGCTGTTTGTTGTCAACCGCTTTGCTTGGTGTCCGTATTATCAGAAGTAAAACGTCTGCGATTTTGGCCTGCTCCACATGTAGACAGGTACTCCGAACTGAAACCGAAATAGGCCCTTCAGGGATTCCGACCTGTAACCTAAATCGGACCTTACTGAAATGGACAATTTCAGAAAAATCAGGACCTCGGCCTGGAGATTTCACACCCAACGAGACTGAAGGGTTATCTGAGGGGCGTAGGTCTGAATATTTTGAAAATGTCGAATGCCGAGCCAACTGTGAAGGTTTTAAGTGCATTGAGGGGTCAGAACACAAAAAAGATTCTTTACATACTCGTACTGACCCCGCACCCGAGTCTGGCAATGCTTTTGCGTTGACAAGGAGTTAAGGCGTTCATTTGCATTTGCATTTTTTGTTTCACGCTTCGCCTTTGCCACTTCATTGTCACAGCACATTTCAAAATCAACAACCAGAGCGAACTCAGCTTAATTTACAATGTCTCTCAATGATGTTTCTGCCTTCCAACAACTATTTGCGATGTTCTTTAGGCTGTTAAGGTTGCTTAGATGTGTAGATGTGTGATTCAATCGTAATTTTCAAAACAAGAAACAAGAGACTTGCTCAAATTCTGCAGGGCGTGAGAACGTTTGTGTTGCCTCTGTAATTGGAGAAGAGATGAAAGTGCAACATTCAAACGAAGATTAAAAAAAGGCGAGATTTTATTTCTGAGTAGTCGGCTTTTTGTAAAATTACTTTGTTGCACCACCAAATTGCGTGGTGATTCAGTCGAGGCGACACGAGTCAAGTGGCCGTTTTTCTCGTTGCAGCTCACCCTCAGGTTCCGCTCAATAGCCAATTGGACAGGCAGATGCATCTTTCAATGCAACAATGGAAACGGAATAAGCTGTATACATACACCTCATTCCATTTGAAGATATAAACTGAGAATGCTTCTCACTTTTCCATTCAAACATTCAGCGAAACTTTTAATTCTGTGCCGAATCCCCAGTTCTCTGTCGCTTTTCATTGTTGCAGGAATTCTGGTTACCCTCTAAGCATACTTGTGAGCATTCTCGGCTTATACCTTCAAGTGGAATGAGCTGTAGAATTGGAAGTTTCGCAACAATTCTCGGCTATTGAGTTGAACATGGGATTGAGTTGCAATGGGGATGTATACGTAGGTACGGCCGACTGAGATTTTGTTTGATGTTATTGTTTGCAAGGATTGTAACATATCTCTGATTTTGTTTCGTTGTTTACCAAATCGCGCAGGTTCAAACACAACGCCTCCTTTGTCTCTCGACTCCCGACCATTCGACGTCACAAGAGTACCTCACTGCATTCCCCGTCGCCGATCAAATCGCGTGGCTACGAGTCACCGATCTGCCCCACCCCGATGGACCTTCTCAGCAGTCGTCTGAATGTCGGTATGAGTGAGGATTCGGTCGCCAAGGAGGTCGGCAAGGACACTTCAGACAGTTCCTTGGTGAAAAAGAATTCAGATGGTGAGTTTGTTTTGGGTTATTCAAGCAAGTTAGCCGTAAACTCATTCGGCAATGGAAGTGACTTTTGTATTGTGACCTCTTTGGCGATTATGGCATGCTGAAGCTATGTGCCAGGTTCCTCAGGACTCTTATCTCCAAGGATTACATCGTGGGCTTTCCTGGTGATGCATTGAAGTCCAAGCTGGATCCTTGATCATTCTTTTGATCAATTGAGATCCAACACCTGTAGGCACAATTTTCTTCTGAATTCGTTTCCCAAAAACGATAAGAGAATGGAATTCCCTTGACGCTCCATCTCGGTTGTTTCCAAAGCACTTCTGAGGCACTTCCTCCAAAATAGAGACATTTTGGATTTCTCTCCGCCCTCATTTAAATTACATCCATCACCGAACCGAGAACGATTCTTCAGAGTTTCACGCATTATTTAACTGTTGCCATCTGTTTTTACTTGGAACAACCCATCTGAAGGCTATTTCCTAAATAATCAAATAAATCGTCGATAATTTGAAAAATATTACCTTTGGAGAACTTTTAGTTTTGATTTGTTTTTACTCTATTTGACGATGTTGTTTTAAACGGATGTGTAGGTACTTTGGAGCGGTGTGTTCCCTGCCCGCAAAATTCTTTGGGGCAGTATTGTGCGTGATTAAATTAAATTAAAAAATTGACTTACCCAACTTCCTTGAAGATTCCATTGTCCTTAACGATTTTGGTACCCTTGAATAGTTCTTCGCGGTCGGAAAAGTTTTTGCCCTTGACAAGTTTCTCTCACATGAATTCGTGTTTGCCTTATGCTTAAAAGTTTCCCACCTGAACGCGTCCTTGAGAGGTACGTCCATAGGTACATCTAGCACATCGTCTAAGTCATCTTAACACAACCTTGACAAGTTTGTACCAGAACTTGAATTTTTATCATGTACGAGTGTTGCGCGATTCTTGACCTCTTTCTGCCCCTGTCAAGTTTTCCGAACTTTGACGAAGTTGTCGTCTTTCGCGATTTTTCATAATTGGCAAATAATAAGCGGGTGTTAAGATCTCGTCCTTTTATTGAAAACCTTCGTTCCCTTAAAAGTTTTTGCATCATTGAAAAGTGTTTCATTTTGATAAGAAAATAAATCAGTCGCGGACGTATGGCATGAACCCTCATCTTCCTTTGAATTTACACGGCATTTGTCGCTGGTTCCTCGCCGACGATGTTGACGATGTTGTCATCCGCGAAAATAGACTCGAAAGTTAAAGTGTGGTGGTGCTGAATACATCCTTATCTTCCTTTCAGTTTTACGGAATTTGCTTTTAACGCCGCGCCGACGACCTTCTCACTCGCGAAAATACACACGAAAGTTGCAGGCGTGGGAATGTTGAATGCTCATCTTCCTTTCATTTTTCACGGCACTTGCAGTTTAATCATCGCCGACGGTCTTTTCACCCGCGAAAATAGATTCGACAATTTTTCAAGCGTGATTCTCATCTTCCATTCGGTTTTTATGGCATTTGTAGCTTGTTCTTGGCTGACGACCTTCTCACCCGCGAAAATATGTAGACTCGAAAGTTACGGGCGTGGTAATGCTGAACACTCATTTTCCTTTCAGTTTTCACGGCATTTGTTTTTACGAATAACACTGCGCCGACGACCTTCTCAACCGCGAAAATAAAGTCGAAAATTACATGTGTGGTGATGTTGAATACTCATCTTCCTTTCGGTTTTTATGGCATTTGTAGCAAAAGCTCTTGGCTGACGACCTTCTCACTCGCAAAATATGTCGTGGACTCGAAAGTTGCGGGCGTGATAATGTTGAATACTCATTTTCCTTTCAGTTTTCACGGCATTTGTAGTAAACTCCTCTCCGACGATCTTCTCGCCCGCGAAAATTGACCTGAGCGCGAAGTTTCAAATGGACTTGGACAGGTTGGCCGCAATGGCCAAACAGCAGAATCCGGGTCAGACCGACTTGGCAACACCCGCCATCTTGTATCAGCTGATTCAGAGAAAATTTGCCGACCACGCCGAAAGACTTCAACTACAGAACAAATCATTTAAAAGTGGCAATTCTGACATGAAGAAAGCTAAAGGTCAGGGTCGTCAGTATTCGTCACAATATGGGGGCTTCTTCGAATCACAAAGCACGCAGAGAATAATCACTGTAGAAAATTGACCACTGCTTCAAGACGCATTGCGAGTGCATCACCTTACGCACCCTCACTTGTTGTTTCTTGGAACTTCTGTCCACGGATCAACATAGCACACGCCAGAGTGCATGCAATTTTAACCTGTGTTTCTGCTGTTGAAAACGTTCATGGGCTGTTTGCGAAGAACGTAAGGTTTAATTTTGAACGTGCCTTCCATGGAACCTTCCTTCAGCGTCGCGCAAGTTTTCGTATTGCATTTGGAATGCAATAGCACGTCAGGTCAGGGTGCGAACGATAGCTACGATGCAATTCGCCGAGAGATTAGCAAACCGAAATTGTCGTGGATGGGCTCCTCCGAAACAAAAGGGCAAAAACACCTTTAGTGCTTGAGGTGAACAAGAGATGGGCAAGTTTAATTCGAAGCTGGACAAAAATATTTTTAAGTAGCAGTCCTTTTTCTCCATGAACAAACAGGTGCAGTGGGTTGCATACCATTTTACGAGCAGGACAAATCAGCATGTGGCCAATTTAAACAGTTGTATGCGCCATTGTAGTAGTAACAATGGCCCAGTGACATGCACCCTCAATTTTTAAGTTACTATAATCCCGAGAACAAATTTGTGGGGCAAGACTCTGTTTTCCAATTAGAATGCTAGCCTTTTTGGGTGGGGACGCGGACAAACGTCCATACGCTGACAAACCCCCACACGGAAAAACATCTAACGGTAAAACGGCCACACAGGATTTTTGGCCAAAGAACCAGGCATCGAACCGGCCAAACGTCCACACGAACAAACATCCACAAGACAATCGTCCGCACGGACAAACGTCCGCACCTGGTGGATGTTTTTCCGTGTGGACGTTTGTTCGTGTGGACTTTTGTCCATCGCACCTTTTTGGGCCCATCTCACGTTATAAACTGGTGCTCCAGATGGGTTATTCAGCGTTCCTGCGGGTCATATCGACCGCTAGTGTTAAATAGCCACATGAAAATGCGACCTAACACGTGCTCCTGCCTATTCCTTGACGTGCAGGCACAAAGGTCAAAACGTCTGCAAATTGCAATCATGCTTGTCGGAGAGGGATATCGGCCAACCCTTTGCTGAAAAAGACCTAACCTCGGGGAACTCTCTCCGTGGCTGCTTTTCATTACAAATGAATCTGCTTTCTATTTCTTTATTCTTTTATTTTGGTTCTCGTTTCTTTGACAATTTTAGACGAAGAAGCAGAAGAACCCCAGTACACTCAGTTGACCATTCAACACAAGGGAGCCATTCGTGCCATCAGGAAGGTAAGGTCAAGGGCGAAGAGAGGGCCCTATATAACTCGAATTGTTTTCGCAACTTCATTGTAAATGCTCCTGTCAAACACCCATGTGAATAGCGGGACGTTCTGCTCTGTTGCGGAGTTTTTTTGGCTGAGGATTCGCAATGCAAAGTGACTGGGTACTCAAACATGAGCAAGATCTCCTTTTGAGCACATGTCGCCTGCAGATTTTTTATCGAAAAAGCAGCCTGACACTCACAGTCCTCTTTAGTGTTGTCTTACTTGAACAGCTGAATCAGTGAGTCCAGTTTGTCCTTCCGTCAAAATGTGGAGTTCTCTTCTCCCCTGTCATAGATTTTGAGTAGATTCACAATTCGAAGGTTGAAAAGGGTTGGGATAAAAATGCCAACAGTTGCAAAATGGCAAATTGGCAAAATGGAAGCCGAAGTAAATGTGTATGGATATCCTTTGATTTGGTTTAGGGGCGAATTTCAACTCGAAAAGGAGCAAAATCTAAACCGTTACGCAATGTGTGATGAATGCTTTAGGGGCAAATTTCAATCCATAACATAATTTAGGTAGATGCCAAAAGCTGTGATACGAAAAGCCGTGGGATGCTGATGCTGCAGCTTTGGATCGGTGCCAAAAATTCTGCAAAAATGTGATCGGCGAGTCATGGCATGTGAACTTAAAAATACCAAATCAAACACCATCCACTGACATGATTTCACTTCTCACCTGCAAAGTGGGATACTTTTAGTTCTATTTTACTGCTGAGTTCAGTTTTATTTGAAAAATTGTCATTTTCTAATTACCTAACCTGGTGGGTTGAGTTATCATCAGTTTCAACAGCATATTTTTTTTAAACAATAAAAATTCCATTTTTCGGTACCATGAAAAATGGTGCCAATATTGATGCCAGCCAAGTTTAACACACACTGCCAATGGTTTGTGAATGGGTTTTTGATATGAATGGTAAATGGATTTGATCAAAGTTGATTGACTGCAATGTGTGCGCAATACCTGCTGCAAATCAAGACCCCATGCTGCCCTAAACCATACACCTAGTGATCACTCTCTTTGAATTTTTAATTTGTGGGACCCAACTTGGGAATTAAACATTCGAATTTTAAAACACTTTTTTTGGGTGTTAAAAGCATTTTCGAGTGTTTTTTTTTATTCGGAGGAGACCAGAACAATGATACATCTTCGAACTTTCTCACGAGACAGGAAGAGTTAAGCATGTTGATATGTAACTGCCAGGATGAATGATATGATGTTTGATCCATATTCTTAATCTTAGCCACCAAGATAAAAAAGGATAAAAATAACAACGAATAAAAAATGAAAATATTCTCTTTTCATCAGCACCAAAAGAGAATATCGTAATTCTCGGGGAGTTCAAGCTTGAGGAGTTCTTTCATCTAGATCGCCCTTCAAACCTGATTAACTCTTGAATTTTACCACAAATTTCTAGGTTCAGTGTACTCTCGCTGTGCATACAAGATCATCACTGTGTGAACTTTCTTTCCACTTTTAGCTTAAATATTTTGTTGCTCGTCGCAAGTTTAAAGAGGCATTGAAGCCATATGACGTCAAAGATGTCATCGAACAGTACTCGGCCGGTCACGTTGATCTCCTAGCACGTGTTAAAAGTTTGCAGGCGAGGTAGACTTCTTGACCTTTGACCTTTGCTCAAGCTTATGAGCTTGTCGCCTCCTCCTCTGCATGCACTGTCCACTTGGTTCTATTGCAGAGACTTGCCTCCTGTCTTGTGAAGAGCTGTTGAACCTTGCTTTGGGTAACATTTGCGTTTGGTTTGGGCATCCCACTAACTCGTAACATCTGGCCAGTTCATGCCTTAACCTGTAAATACTTTGAACTCGTTAAACTCTTTCGTGAACAATACCTCAAACTATTTCCGGAATTAGGCTGCATCCTGAGCCCCATCCCTACTTTACTTAGTCCTAGTTCATTGAACTCGGTGTCGTTTAAAGTCTAACAGTTGTAAATAAGAATTGATCGAGATCCCGCATGCACTTAGAAATTCTGATGCTCAAGGAGGCCAGGTGTCTGAAAAGCTCTTTTATTCATACTTGATAATATCAAACATGTGCGTTTGATGTCCAGGAAAGCTCATTATTCTTTGGAAAGCTTTTGACCATGGCATACTTTTTGTAGCTTTTTGTGAGTGAGTCAGTGCTCAACACTTGAGCATGCGCGGAAATGCGCGTTGAGATATTCAGATATCCTCTGCAAGAATAACCGAATTTCAATCATACGCACGTCGCAATGCAGCGTTTTTTGCAAGTCCTAAGAGTGACAAAAAATCAAATGTACAGCAGTACAGGATAGCGTGAGGTGAAGAAAGCTGATGGATCAGCTGAGGTCAGACATGGGCTTCCCTGAAGATTTTTCCAACGACCGTGCCACTTTAGGCCTCCTTCGAGTCAATATTTAGCATTGAATCTGTCTCTCTTTCCAGTAGTTGCACCCAACTTTCAACCTTTTTACTATAGAAAAATTAGTCCCTACCCTGTTTTCTGGAAACACT
This sequence comes from Sinentomon sp. SZTP_YWyxl, assembly GCA_030068105.1. NCBI lineage: Eukaryota > Metazoa > Arthropoda > Protura > Sinentomata > Sinentomidae > Sinentomon > Sinentomon sp. SZTP_YWyxl. The sequence continues at coordinate 18,264 of JASGXE010009342.1, forward strand.
GAATACTTTAAGGTCCTATCGGCCACCCGAACTTCAGCAAGATGGTATTCACGAATCGCTTTAACAGCGATGCATGGAATGGGCACCAGCGGTACATTCAGGGCACCCTGTGTGCCCACAACTTGATTGATACAAGTACAATACTTCAGCAGACTCAAAAGTTAAAAATTATCACGTGTATTATGGCACACCAAATCGCACAAGGCCGAATTTCGCGCCTGCCTGACAGAAGATCCTCTGCGTGAGAACCGACCTCAAGAATAATAAAAACAAGTTATTCATTTCAAGTCACAAAGTAATTGAGCAAATAAATGCGTGCTCACAAGTAGTTTTAGCTACATATTCTATTTTACACATAATTTCACACAAAAATGTGTGTGCATAATTTCAAACGAATGCCAAAACTACAACACTTTTAACCTATAAAATCAGATCAAGTTTATGGTTGCTCGAAGACGTTTCCGTGAAGCTTTCAAGCCATACGATGTGCACGACGTGATTGAGCAATATTCGACCGGTCACGCCGATCTACTTAGCAGGGTTAAGCAACTTCATTACAGGTATGTTGACCTCATATGGAGAGAGAGGTCTATGCCACGCAGAGTAAGGGCAAAGGAGGCGGAATAAATGTGTTAAGGTCTGTTCGGACTATCGCCTTGTGTCGCGTGGCCGCTTGATGCACGTATCGATTTTGTGCACGTGCGCTCTTCTGACAGTGCAATGGCAAACGTCGAACGATGGCCATATGACTGGGCCACTTCCCTGAGGCTGATGATCAGCACGCTTCTAACCGATGGCTTTCTTCAAGCTCCCAACAGACACATGAAAGTGTAAATTCCCCGCCATAATTGTGCGAACATTAATTATTGGAGTTCATTATTCGCTCAGTCGCTATTTAGAATAATTGGCCACATGCGCCGCAAAACAGCATGACGTTCGTGTAAGGCGTGAAACTGCATCACGCCCTGTTGAAACTAGTTGGCCCATGCATTGGCCAGACCTTTGAAATTTCTTCTATGTGTGAAGATTTTCAGCGGACCCCGAAGAGACGAACTGTTTGACATGAGTACAGGGTGATCAACCCTCGCATTTCCAGAGACGCGATAGTCTGAACAGACCAGTTGGCTTTCCGTGTGTACTGTCGATAACTTCCAAAATACCGCACGCAGAAAATTCGATTTTTGATGTCACCTTGCCAGGCACTCCGTTCAAACAGAACAACTGCCATTGAACGTTCAGAGTTTATCAGCATGACAAGGTATTTTGAAACATCCTGTAGATATAGTTGCATATCAATTGCATGCATTATTGGACTACATATCACGGCCAAAATAGCAGTACATTCCACTTCGTTCTGCCTGTTGCAAACAGTTTGTCAAAGGCGTCCTTCATCCATGGACATTATCAGAAGTGATTATAAAATTAACTTACTGACTCAATGACTGACTGACAATGACTGTCTGATATAAATGTTACTTGGCTCTCTTACAGGCCTCGTGCAGCTTTGAAAATTTGATATTAGGACGGTTTTTCATCGCTGAGAGCAGTAAAACTCTTACAACTGCTGTTTTTGCCTGTCAAACGGGTGATTTTGGGAGGTTTCAGAATTTTCACAAAATTTTACCTTTAGATATCTGACCAAACGGTAAAAACGTTAAACATTCGCATAGAACGCGCGAGTTTATGAAAGTGATATGCCCAACGATGAATCTTCAGTGGACAGAAGACGATTGAAGTGAACATTTAGGCTCGCACAGACGCAGTTACAGCGGCCGAAGGCCACTCCTTTGGGCGCAGTCCAGACAGGGGCTTGGCGACCGAAGGCCGCAGGGGGAGAAGCCCCCTCATTTCATTTTGCAAAAGCCACATGAGTTCAAGTGTGTGCAAATAAAATAAAGAATGGATCCTTTATTTTCTTTGGTGGGACAACAAGAAACAATAAATTTTTGTTGTCGTGCGAGTAAACTGTCATCAAAAAAATTCTTGGACCTCTCCGAGATCACGAATAGACAGGGCGTTGGCGGGTATAGGCGAGTACCATGTATGGGACATTAAGGGGTTGATTATGGGCGCGAAGTGAATCCCTGGACCTTCCCTCAGTCGATTTTCCACCATCCGGGCCGGAAGTGTGTTGCTGAGGGTGCGGCCATCGCCTGAATTTGAGGCCGATCACAGGAAATGGTCCTTCTTTAAGGGCGTAGAAATTTCAACGAGACGAGACGAGGCCTCACCTTGGGGGACCAAAACCCCCCTTTTATGGCCTTTTGCCTTGTAAAATTCGCCTCTCAGAAAGTATGTCTGCAAAAGTGGAGTATTTTTAAATCCCAATTGCAAGAACCTCCATCCTGCATTTAACCCGAATTTCAATGTAAGTCCCTTTTACCTTAAACCCAGCATCTTCGCTGTCACCTCACCTCCGGTCTTCGGAATAATCTATCTAAATAACCTCAAATAAGCGGTACCAATCAGTGGGAACGTGTTCCGGTACCACACAATGCCAACTTCCCCGACTAGGATAAATCATTCTGAATACGTTTGTGAAGCCAGAATGTTTAGTTATTCTGAGGGTTTTTGTCATTCCCATGGACTTGATAAAGCGCTCCACAACGCTAAGTAGTGTGATGTAGTGGCACTCGGGATGTAGTGGCCGACAATTGCTTTTTATGAGGGATGCCAGGGACTCTTAAAGTATGAACAGTGCCATTGCGGCAGAGCCCTGTTTTGTGGCGATTTGTGGGCGTGTCATTCGCCAATGCGTGTGACCTGCGGTTGTCCTCAAAAATTTTGTTTTCCTTTTGAATTTTAAAGATAGGATGTGCTGTGCTCCGTCCACACCGAACTTATTGATTCTTTGTTCTCTGCATGCGTTTTTATTATCCACCTTCTCTGTCCCTGCATGAAAGTCAGCACCATTTGTTTCTGCATGACTTTCTCGTACCTATTACTTCTGCTTTGTTGTAATTGGACGTCTTTCTGGATAATTCTACGAAAATTATTCTCCAGGACAAATTGAATATTTCTCTGCTATTCACTCAGGGTTGTTAATTTCTTTAGAGTTATACATAAAAGGTACCTACATTGGATCATGGGAATCAGCATTGTTCTGTGGCTGCGTACATGTCTGGTATCATGGATGTGCCGTGCCTGGCCATGGCTGAAGGCATTCTCTTAGGGGGATATTCCGTCGCAGAAACAGTACTGCAATGATCCAATGTAGGCACTTGCATTAAAGGAGTCATTATTGTTCCAGGGACTGTACATCCATTTTTAATTGTTATTGAAACATTACTGTTTTCCATTTTTTTTTATTTTTTTTATGATGTTCGGAACTTCATTTATTTTTGGGTTTAATCTTAATCATCATTAATTTTATATGTAAACGCGTAAAAGTAAAATTTATTGAAGGAACTTCGTTGGAAAGATAATTTGCCTCTTTTAAATATGATCCGAACGTAATTTTTTATGACAGTTAAAAGGTTTCCTTGTTTTGCGACTGGAACTTTTGCTGCCAACAAGTGGTAATTTGACAAACCACGCAGCTTCAAGTTGCTCTGTATCTGTGGAAATAATCTGATTTTTTCTCGACAGAAAAGCAAAAAAGACACATTGATTCAATACCTCAAAAATCGCACAATTTTTTTTTGTAAAAACGTTTCCGGAAGTTAGGTTTGAACGCGTGTCGCCTGCACGAGGGGCAGATTCTAGCACTGATCACACTTCCTTCTTTTCTAGGAACATCAATTCATGGTTCTCCCTTTCTTGCGAAGGTTTTCTTGCACAAGCTGATTTTCTCTTCTGTACGTATATTTCTTTTATTTCATTTCAACTCTGAAAAGTCCAAATTTCGGCATCATTTCGGTGAAAAGTTGCTGCATGAATTCTGTTTTGGTTCCAAGCATGCTTCAGAACATCGTTGGCATATTGTCAAATTGGAAAAGCTGAAAATGTATTCTTTTTAAAATACTGGAGATTTGCCTCTTTGAACTGAATTTGAGCTTCAAGCCCACTGATCTTACATCTGAGCAAGTTCTGAGATAGATTATTTCCAATCCTGTGAAAGATATGACCAAAGTTGATGAGAATCGACTCAACAAATAAAATTCTGAACTTCATGATCCTCAATTCACATCAAGCGATTTTCAAATATCTGACTCCAATTTTTAATTGCATTTATCCCATTTTTTATTCTAACTGTCTCATGTCTGCCGTTTTACACTTTTCCCGTCTACAATTCTTTCACAGTTGCCGTTGTTCTAATTGAAAAAAAAACGATTTTTTATTTTTACCCCCTCCTTCCTAGATTGGACCAAATCTTGGGAAAGCAAGGTTCGAAATCAAAGGACGTCTACGAATCGAAGCAAAGTTTGGCGTCAAGGGTGGTCAAGGTTGAGCGACAGGTTGGTGACCGCTGACCAGTTTATTCTTAAACTCATTTGTCTTTGATCGGTTGTGCCTTAGAAAGTTTCTCTCATGTAAAATTTCACAATTGGAAATTTTACTCGAATGCAAAACAGATTCAGGGGCTATCGGTTTGAAAATTCCAAGAGAGAGAAAATATACGAAAATGGAGCAGCATGCGGACAGATCGACGATCGGGGGTCTGGAATACGGAATGAGGCAGAAGTGGTCTGGCATAATTTTTTTCCAATCCACTTCCACATGCGCGTCTCTGATTGGCTGTTGGGAATTCCAGCCAATTTCAACATCCAAATTTCAAAACCAAACTAAACCTAACCTGACCTAACCTAACCTAACCTGACCTAACCTAACCCTATTGTGACCCTAGAAAGAGTTGCGAAGCGGTGGCAAACACGCCAAATGGCAAAAAGCGGTGGCAAGGCAAAAATGCGAAAATTGATGACGTCACAAATTGAGACGACGTGATTGGCTGTTGCGATGCTGCTGTCCGCGGAAGTGGATTGGGAAAAAAAAATGTGCAGTGGACTGAGGCAGAAGTGGACTGAGGCAGAGTGTTGGAGGGAGTTTAGGCAGGAGGGAGGTAGGTCATATCTTTCCTAACCTAACCTTAGTTTGCCAAACCCGGAGAGATGAAAAAAACCGGGATCAAAAAATGGAAAAATTCTACCACAGTCCAATTCTGCCTCAGTCCGTTCTATCCATGTCACCGGACCCGAATCGACATGTTGCTCGTGACGTCACTACGGAGAGGGCATGTCGCAACATCATTGCTTTTAATCGAAAACAGCGGAATTTGAAACGAATGTTTTTGCAAATATTTTTATCGCCATCGATTTACAGTGGTGGTCTGTGTAAAGTGGCATTCCTTCCGTCTCAGTAGGTCAGAACTGACGTGAAGATTGGGACCACGATAGAAAAGAGAAGCCTTGACAAATGGAAAAAAGAGAATTCCCAAACGGTGGTGGCCTGCGATGATCATCCTCCCGATGAGCATGTTCGATAAACAGAGCCATTTTCTGAATACCGGGGCCAAAGGGATTTTGACAGATTTTTGAAGCACGCGGCAATGTTATTCCCCATCTAGTAAGCATCGTTAAATGCATTCCTTCATGTCATGTGTTTTGCGGCGCATGAGAAATGGGGAATTACGTGTACATTGCCCCGTGCTTCAAAAGCCAATCAAAAATCTCCTATGGCCCGGGTATTCAGAATGGCTCCGAATATCTCGGCGCAAATCAGCCAACATTGGGTTTCCCCTGCCAATCCAAAAGCTGCAATGACGGCGCAGCAGTGTCATGTGTGTAGCATATGTTGAAATATTGTTAGGGGTAAATTTTTTGGTTCAGTCGATCAGAACACCAGATTACGATGCAATTTTGAGGAATTATTTTTTCGCTGTTGATGTTTTCCACACATCTACCATTCGTGTTTACTGTAGATCACACAGGTTGTGCTGAAGATCTCCGAAAAGAGCCTCGCCCCGTTGTTATTTCTTTGCGGATTTGCCATTGAAATGGTGGACTTTTTACGCTTTCACCACCCCCGCATTTTCAAAAGCGATGCAACTCTTCAAAATATTGATGTTTGGAAGGACTTATCAGGTGTATACTGTACCCCTGTACAATTTGAGTGAGGTTGCCAGAACAACGGATCCGGGTTCGATTCCGGCAGCTGCATTTTTTTGTTTTGTTTTGGTAATTTGATGGTTTTCCCGCTATTTTTACTTCCTGAAGGTGGGTTTTGAAAAAGTATTTTCATTTTGAAAGTCTTTAAAACTGTATCACATGAAAATGTCTTGGCTAATTTTGTAGGACAGTTGTCCTCACATGTTTTCCATCTGATCTGGCAGAATTGATAACTTGAAATTTACCTATTGACAGTGGGAAATTCCATAGAGTCGTAAATTTGAAAACATTTCAAAATTTAAAATAAAGTAAATTTGAAAAATAGAGTTGATTTGAAAAACAAAGGAAGGAAAATTGAAAAATAAAATCAATTTAAAAATAAGGTACATTTGAAAATCATAGATTTGAAAAGTAACGTAACTTTGAACAATAGCGTAAATTCGAAAAATAAAATAACTTTAAAAAATAAAGTAAATTTGCAAAACCAAGGTAAATTTACATAAACAATGTAAATTTCAAAAATAGGGTACATTTCGAAAATAAATTAAATTTAAACAGTGTTTAACAGTGTTTAATTAGAAACAGTGTTGTAGGACAAAAAAGTTGAAGTGTCTAATTATAAACAGGAACACGCACAAGAAAATGTTTCATTTCATAAATAAGGCTTTTATTTAACTTATACTATGATTTGCAGGTAGATGACGTTGAGACCAAGATAGACCAACTAATTGACATGTACGTCGAAGATAGAAAGCGGCTGTTAGCCCTACCTTTGCCAACAGACGATAATCTCTCTAGCAGACGCAACAATAACGCAGACACCACCGTGTCGTCAAATGCAATCTGCGTCAGCACCTGGGGAGGAAACAGTAACAGGAGGTGCTACAACGACGCACCATCTGTGACTGGAACCGCCACCCACCACAAGAACGGGCCTACTGTGGAGTTGTCCTTCAGGCCTAAGCCGATACTTGTTGACAAGCAGGCGTCTGAGCCAAACACTCCAATCACCAGGGACTTTGCCGACAGGCAAATGCTCCGTGGGAATTCCGATCTCGGTCACAGGATACGAAAAAGGGTCAAACTCAGGTCAAGTTTGTTAAGGAGTATCTTGTATCATGTTGTGTCATGTTGTATCATGCCTCACGTATCGTGAGGCTGAATTAAGAGCAGGATCCCCAAAAGTCCTAGTATATGTGAGAGAAATTCCAGCTGTTCTGCGAACTCGGGGCCCAATCAAAAAATAGAATTTGCGCCAGTGTAGGCATTACAGGAAAGTGATGCGTTTTTCAGCGCACGACACCATGATAAAAAAAAATCATCCATGGGTAGAAACCAAGTTCCCATGTACGAAGACATTTAGCTGGGGTAATGTTAATTTTTGTAAATTCACAATAGAAATTTTTGTAAATTCACAATATGATGGATTTTTCCTTAGTTCAGCCGTCGAGTTTATGCCATAGTGCATTAGCTTTATTTTTAAAATGACTTGGCATTCCATTGCTACACTTCATTATGCGTGAAATCGATTTTCATTAAGCTGGATCGTGGCACATCAGCAGCATGTGAGAAAAATAACCGAACTTTTTTGTTTTAAACAAACCTTTTTAACAAACCTTAAACAAACCGAA